>JAABOM020064007.1:0-90769 GCA_011800125.2 Solanum clarkiae | reverse complement strand
GCATGGTTTCATTTGAGTTGTTACTTTATATACAGTATATCCTGTCTTACATACTCAGTACATTATCTCGTACTGACATCCCTTATGGGGGATCTGCATTTTATGCTGCAGGTACAGGTGCTAGTAGATCTCCCCAGTAGGAATACAAGATATTCAACTGTTGTCATCAAGCTCTAGGTTTCTTCGGGGCTTTGTATATGTCTAGAGCTTACGTGTTTATTGCATAGTTCATTGAGGTGGGGCCTGTCCCGACCCTTATCAGATGTTTTTCTTTATTTAGAGGATTTGTAGACTATGTAAATTAAAGTGCGATCATGTCTAGTACTTTAAATGTCGTGGCCCAATGGCCTAGTCAGATGTATTTCCTTTTGGCTTGTTATCATTGTTTATCTTCTTATTGGCATGTCAAATGCAGAAACCCCCTTATAGTATGTATAGAAAGCATATAGTTACAGGTTGGTTCTCCCTAGCCTTATCGACAATGGGTGCCACTCCGCCCTAACGGGACCTTGGGGTGTGACAGCCTGATTCAGAGTTGGATTTCTCTCTGGATAGAGTCATCTGATAGAGTTGCTCCTGCTGTCGTCTCCCTCATTAGACTAGGGAGTATGAACGACAAGAGCTTGAGTTTGCCCAACTCTGGCTGCTCTGATCTGAGGTCTAGCAGCCTTTGAGTCTAGATGGACACCAAGGTCATCTAGTGAACCACTCAATGTGGAGGTCTTCCTTTAAGGGCTCATCTTTAAGCCTCCTCTATAAGGACCTAATCTCGTCACGTTTTGCTTTGGGGCTATAGTACCTGACACATAAGCATTTAAGAAGTTAGGTTAGTCCCATAGATCAAAAGACGAAATGCCAAAACAACTTGGACATGGTTGTAGAAGGGTCTACGAAAGAAACTCTATGGGCCATAGTGGAAATTATAAGCCGTAGAAGGCTTTCGTAAAATATTGCTCACAAAAAGTTTATTCACTAGAAATGTGTACGAGACCAGGTACGACTCATAGAATATTCTACGAGCCATAGAGGATTCTAGTGTCTAAATTTATTTCAAGCAAGGGTCAAAGAGACCATTTTGTGAGCCCTAAAGTGTTGTACGAGCCATAAAGTATTCTATGACTCGTAGAAGGTCTCGTTTGATGGGTAGTCAAACGACTTATGAATGACTCATCACCAAAATTATGCACCCATGCTATCACATACTAAATGTCACACATACAATCAATTCAATTACATGGTGAGTCATACTTACCCGCCCTTTAGACTTATTTGCTATATGATTCATGCTAATCATCTACCGTACAACATCCCTATAGCATGATTCCAAAGTCCAGCTTTCCCTTAGAAATTATTTGTTACGTGATTGTTGTTTGATTATGCTTATGCAAAACCAAGGATGTGCCATGTATGCTTAAGAGTCTTGTTTGGGGTCCCCTTGGGTTCCCTGTTCGCCGTGTCATATCTAGACCCTATGTCATGACCCAAAATAGGGCCTAGATGTAACATGACGAATGGTGAGCCTGAAGGAACCCCAAACAGGCCTCTTAGAATATCATACACACATCCTTGGTCACAGAAGAAAAATAGAACAACATAAGAAACATAAACAAAGGAAATTGGGACTAAGGGAAAGAGTTAAACACTTGAATAACATAAATGAGTCAAAGCTCAAGCATAATACATAACATGTCCAACAACAGCTCTAGAGATAGAACAAAGCGGGGGCTAAGAAAAGCAACGGGCTCACCCTCATAGTCGTAAGTATTCCAAAATATACAAGATGTAGTCTAAATATAAGCATGAAAGAACTTAGATACTGTCCCCGGACATGAGGACTCACCAAAAGCTAACTTGAACAATCTATCTAGCCACGAGGAGAATCAGTAGGAGCTCCGGTTACTACATGGTGATATCACATAGGCGTGGAGTATATGTTAGTACGTTCGAATGTACCAAGTATGTAGGATGCAATGCAACAAGAGATAGGCAACATAACCAAAATGCATAATAAAATAAGCAATGAATAGCATAATAACAATATGACATGTATGAATAATGCATGAAAAAAAACATGCTTACAATTCATTCAACTCATATAGATGATAATACATAAGTGTGGGAAGAAACCTCAATCGACATGAAATAAGACTAAGCGAGATACAATTTGGAATCCCGATGTCAACCCTACACCAGGAGAAAGGGGGAAGTTACTTGCCAAGGTGAACCTCTTAATGACTAAGTGGATCCACTAATCCTTGTGTGAACCGGGTACTCACCTCTAGTTCATAGACTAGGGTACTCGCCTCAAGCCTGGGCTCAGGTACTCGCCTCAAGCCTGGACTTGGGTACTCGTCTCAATCCCTTATTTTTAGGGTACTCGCCTCTTAGAGATTTGCGGACTCACCTCTAATCCCTTCACCTATTGTGACATGTAGTTTTGAGACTTAGGGATTCGCCTCTAGTCCACTCGGTGTGAAGTCAAATCCCATGGAATATATAAGATAATTATACTTTAATAACGGAACACCAACCCAATCTTGAAAGCTGAAGTGGGTTTGGGGAATGGAAGAACAAGAACATCTTCTTTACCACCAAAAATGCTAACATAAGACCCTTCTTCACTCATGCTTGTCATCTGCTCGTGAATACCGTCCAGTCAAGTCTTTGTTCTTTCATTCAACAATATGGGTGCTAACCAGATTTCCCATGTTATATGCAAGGTCAATAAAATTCTCCACTTGCAATAAACATAGAGACATGGAACGAGTAGCTCTTAATATCATCGACCTCAAATGGTGAGCCTAACTTCAATAATAAGAATGGGTCCATCATCTTACCCTTACATTAACATCAAAAGGCTCACAAGAGGTATAATCTTTGAAAAAGGCTTAGCTTCATGCTTGTATAATCGTAGATAATTTCATGAATTCATAACATACTTGATAGCTCATATTCATTATGAAGTCACTTGACTTGTAAAACATATACATATCTTGAGAATTCTTAACTTGACAGTTCATCAAACACTTGGTGGGTATATATGAGGACATGTTCAAATAATGCAAACTATTAGGAGTATAGATCATGAAATAGTAAAATTAATGCATCTTAAAATCTTATAAATCAGCCTACCAACATTATGGTAAAACCCCATCATGGGTAACTTGTAAATAAAATCAAAACTTCACAATAGTTCATAGATTTCATAGCTTAAATCATGTATAGTCTCCATAGACAACGATTAGCTCATAGTATAAGCTCAAAATAGATATTCATGCATAATCAATAGCATTGGACAAAACCCCAACATATTTCATGTTGATGTTTCAGAACAATATGTATCTATATGAAATATAACTTGAAATCATGCAATTTTCTTAAAATAGGAAGATTGGACTCCATGGGTGAAAGGAACCCACGAATGAACCCACGTACCTTAGACCTTAAATTTCTTGAAATTTTGTTGAGAAAGACTAGAATCTTGGAATGCAGTCTTGAAATCCACAACTTGTTCTTGAGTTTCCTTGAATTTGTATTGGGGTTTTGATGGAGGCTCTTGAGAGAATTTGAGAGTATATTCCAATTGGGAGGAGTGAATTGATCTTTAGGGATAGGGTTAGGTCTTTAGGAAGTGTTAACACAGAGAATTCCCAAAATAGCAATAGAAATGACTAAATTTATGGAATGCCATTAACGAAATGGAATTTGGCAAAAATCCGTACATACCCCTGCACGTACCAGTTCTACAAAAATGGGCATAACTCTTTCATCCGAACTTGGAATAAGATAAAACCAAGTGCATTGGAAAGCTAATTCACAGAACTTAAATTTGGTAGGTCATAGGCCACCCATTTCCTTGTGTGCTAAGAGATATTCCCCTTTAACATTGACCCTTCTACTAGTACTTGTGTAAGACTTAGCCAACGGAAATTCTTTTGATCTTGGCTTGATGTAAGGGACCCAAAATGCAATTAAATGACATGAATAAGATTTAATTAGGTTATAAGGAGAGCTTGAATCTTGAATGAAATCCTTAAGATCCGAAAAGATTTTTCGCACTTGATTTTGGAGTGAAATCAAGTACTTGAGTGGGTATTGGGGAATGTCTTGAATGATATGAGGGTGAAATAAGACTAAGTATAAGTAATTTCATGTATAGGAAGGCTTGGACCCAAGACCCAAAAGCCTTGGACCAGAACACAAATCTAAGCAAAATTAACACAGGGGCATGCCCTTGGCCCATCACGCTAGGGGCGCGAATGCCCACTATTTTTCGCAAACTTAAAAAATTCGGATTTTGTTATAGTTTCTCTAAAATTTGTGTTAGACCCATTCCCCACTCAATATTATCCCTTTAACAACAATATGAAGTTGAATTTTCGAAATAACGCACGAATATTGAGATATATGGAAATTATGTTTCCGGGCACTTTTGAGGTACATTTTCGAGCACTTTTTGGGATCATTTCACCCTAGGCTTGGGTCACGACAATTATTATTGTTCAGTTTAGTCCATTAAGTTACCTTCTTGATTTTCCTTGTGTAATCTTTCTTTTTTACTTCATTTGAGCTCCAAATCTCTTCATTTTCATGCCAATTTAATACTACAAATAAAATACACTATTTAGCACAATTCATAAAACTTATGCTTAAAATGGATAAATAAAAATACTAAATATACAGTAAATAATGACAAAAAATAAGTATGTTTGGGCTAATATCAACACCCCACACTTAAACTTTTGTTCGTCCTCGAGCAACTATTAAAGCTCAGAAAAAATTAAATAGGACCACTGTTTTTGTTGATGACAACAATTTAGACCATCCACAAAATTCAAAAAATCATGTATACTTCCCAATAATTATGCAAGATATACAAATAAACAACAAACTTTTAACCTCTTAGCCTTAAGGAAGGACTCTAACTCGTCAAATTTAAATTTCCTCACCTATTCTCTCAAAGAAAGTTAATAATATCACCTCTCACCTATCTATTATGAAACAAGTGCCCTTACATAAAGAAATAGTCTACACACTCAATTCAAAAGATTAAATATAAATCAAAGACTTTGCATTAAAGAATAACTCTCACACTCACAAAGAATTCACATATATGCACAAATAACCATAGGTTTGCCCATTATATATGTGTCCACTAATTAAGCATGCTTGAATAGAATCAAATAGGACTTTAATGGTTTGTAATGTAGGCTAGGGGATAGGTAGGAAAATTATATAATAGTGACATACACTTCCTTAAGAACTTTGCACTTTTAGATTTAAGCATCCACTATCTTCTTTTCTTTATTTTTTGAACCTTTTATTCAATAGTTATTTCACTTTCTCTATTCAAAGAATTTTTTTCCTTCCTTTTTTTCATGACACCTTCTTTCGAGGAGAGATTTTTCATCACCATATAGCTATAATTGATCACCTTTTACGACGTAATCATCCCTTTTCTTTAAATTTAACAATTATAATAAGTCTATGCCATAGTGCTCAAGGATGCAATGTGCAAAAAATAGGAATTCAATAAAATTGGATCAAGGTAAAAATATGGCTACCAACAAAAAAAGCTATAACTCAAAAGGGCTAACTAGTGTATAATATCTGAAAAGGCTAAAATCTTACAAGTCAAATCAAAGAAAACCCATTATTATCTCCTAAACAAAGCAATACTTTTTATTTTGCTTCAATAACATTCATGACAAGTTCTAGACTAATATGCAAAATACAGAATAAATAAATTCTCCCCTACATGGCACAAGTATCAATCAAGATATATCAATTCTAATTCTAAGAGAGATAGAGTCACAACAAACTACCAAATAAAATAAGCTATATATAGAGTCACAACGATGTATCTAGATACCAAAGAGTCTGCAATTTAATTAGCAACCAAGCATTCATAGGAAAGTACTGCTCAAAATTAGGCCTATCAGAAAGTACAAAAGAAGTAAAATATGTTTTTCTTCTCTCCCAAAAAAAAAATAAAAATAAAAATTGACTTTCTAAAAATAAAAATTAAAAGTACTCGGTTCAAAGGGACCCCCCCTCGGAATAGAACCGAAAAGAAAAACCATGGGTGGACCAAGTGTGTTTCTGCTAATGAGAAAAAAATATTAAAAAATGTCTTTTAGTAATATTTATTTTAGAAAAATACTTAAAAAATGACAAAAATAAAAAACTAACAAAAATGAACTTGAAGGGGAACAAGTCCGCGACGTAGATCTATTGCGGACCCTTCTGGTTCATGAACCTTTTTTTGTAATTTTTTTATGAATATTAAATAAACCTAAAGCACAATCCACCCTAAAAGATGTTATGTCCTCAAAGCATCAATTAAAATTTAAAACAAAGGCTAGGAAAATACTCGGAGGCCTTTAGACCTAGCTAAAAGCATATTCTCCCAATATCTATCAAGGGTTGAACACACTCTATTTAAGCTCAAATTTCTCCTTTGTTTCAAATTTTGGGTAATCAGACATCCCCTAATCTGCAAAAAACAAAAATGCATGCACGAAACGTGACACTAAAAAATAAAAATAAAAATAAAAATAAAAAGCTACGCTACAATTGGGCTCCCTCCCAATAAGCGCCTGATTTAACGTCACGACACAACTCAACTCACCACCAATTTTCTGCTCCACTTTGAAGATATAATTGCATCCCCAATTTTGCATCCATTTTTCTATTTCGCTCAAGTGGTGGTGGTAAGAATATGAAGAGTCCAAGAAATAGATATTGCATCTTACACTTTTTGTCCTTAAATGAGGAATATAATTTTCTGATTTTTGCTCAATAAATTCAAGAATACATATTGTTCCTCTTCTATACACTCTTTCATTGGCTCAGATGGCTCGATTATATCTCAGTATCCAAGAAAAAATGTAGAAAAATGATAGGAATGAGACCTAATATGTCCTAATTCATGAACTGTATTATTATTTACATCCTGGTGTGTTTTCTTCTCAACATTAACGCTAGGTAATAATGTGCAATTGAATTGTTGGAGTTTATCTTTTTGCTCTACTAGCGGGTCATTATCGATGACAATTAGTAATTGGACATCAGATGCCTCAAATTTTGTGTCAATATAGCCTCCCAGTCATGAATATCTAATCCAAATTGATTTATCTCTTGTCTAAGCTCCTTTTCTGCAAGTTGGGTTGCCATTTTTGTGAGTTTATATTGATGTATCTCTATAGGTTCCCTCATTTCCTTTTCTTGCTCCATCATTTGCTTCTGGTTCTCCAATATTTGCTTCAATAACTCAATAACACGAGCTTCTTGTTCTGTCTGCTCCACTTTATTACAATTGCCAAATATCACAAAGAATAGAAGAAACATAATTTGGGTTTGAGGGAGGGGGACATGAGTTCGGAAAATTATCCTAATGACCATCTTGACCACCACATATACGATAAATATTCCATTCAAATGATTGGATAGATGCACACAACCTGCTCTTCTTTTTATGATCAAAGCCTAAGGCCTAGACGTGAGTAGCAAATAGGGAACCCGAAGGAACCCCAAACAAACCTCATAGCATATCATTACACATCCTTGGTTGCGGAAGCAATTTAAAATGACAAGAAGAGATAAGCATAAATAAGGGGAAATGAGACTAAGGGAGCAAGAGAGAAAGAGAGAATGGTACTAAAATAACATAGATGAGTCAAAGCTGAAGCATAATACATAACTTGTCCAACAACACCTCTAAACGTAGATACTTAGCAGGGGCCAAGACAAGTAACCGAGCTCACCCTCATAGTCAATACATACATAAAAAAGATAGTATAGAACATAGTAAGAGATCATAAGTAACGTCCCCAGAATGGAGGACTCACCAACAAGCTTGACTGAATTCGTACTAGCCACGTGGATGGAGATGCTCAAGCAGGGCACCGGTTCCTATATGGTAATAACATGTAGGCATAGATTATGCATTAGTACATTGGAATGTACTAAGTATATGGGATGAAATGCAATAAGAGATAGACAATATTATCAAAATGCATAATCATAGAAAGAGATAGTATCTTAGCAACATGGCATGCATGAACAATGGTTGATGTAAAACATGCTTGAAAATAATCATACTTCCATAGCTTGCTTAATATCATAAGGAGACGTACTTAGATCGTCCTAATACCTTATACTAGAGGGTGAGGAATATAACATGAGTCATAACCCCTTCAAGTAGGTAATGGGCAGTACATGACGGTAAAGAGGTAGCATAATTCAAAATCCCTACATGTAAAAAAGAGATAATGAATAGCACATGAGGGTAGAAGGTAGCATAAGTCATAACCCCTACATGTGAGTATATTGCATAACCCAAAATCATACACGAGGGTAAGAAGTACATCATAGTTCATAATCCATACATGTAGAAATGAGTAAGTGAGTGGTAAATGAGTGTAAAGGTAGCATAAGTCATAACCCCTACATGTGAGTATATTGCATAACCCCAAATCACACATGAGGGTAAGGAGTACATCATAGTTCATAACCCCAACATATAGAAATGAGTAAGTGAGTAGCACATAAGGGTAAAGGTAGCATAAATCATAACACCTACATGTGTGTACCTAGCATAACCTCAAACCATACATGAGGGTAAGGAGTACCACATAGTTCATAACCCCTACGTGTGTATATGAGTAAATGAATAGCATTGGTTCATACAAGAGAGTAAGGTGTACAACATAGTTCTTAACCCCTATATGCAGAAATTGGCCGTGCACTAAAGGACAAAGCATATAGCATACGTCGTAACCCCTTCCAGTAGGTTTTACAATTGACAAGAGCATAAACCTTGGCATAAGAACCCAATAACTCATCAACAATTCCCAAGAACATAACAACATGAGATCCCAACAATTCACTTGAAATACCATAGGTGCTTTATAAGTTTTAAACACAAATATATACACCCCTTTAATCATCATATAGCCTTAATATACATACATACATTTCATCATCATTCCATCATCATATAGTCATTCAACTCATAAGACATGCGTTGGATATTCAATTCCTCAATCAATCATAACCGGTTATTTTATCAAATACCTAGAGGGTGTGTAGTGCTAGTGTAAAACCATGCAATTCAAGAGTGAAATCATGTTAGAAAACTCAATTTCAAACCTTCAATAGATACTTGGTAAGAGCCTCAAGTAATATACATCAAAATCCTTTACCAAATCCCACAATAGACCTTAGATTTATAGCCCATAATATAGTAAAACTGTCACAATTTCATAAACCTCAAAGAAGTGTGCAGTGATTTTCTTAATAAATAATACCCATGAGTAAATCAACTTTAAATCATGAAATTTTAAAGAAAAGGAAGCTTGGGCATCATGCGTGAAAGGAACCCATAAAAGAAACCAACACACCTTAGCTTTGGAGATGAACTTAATGGATATTGGAGATGGATACTTAAAGCTTAGTTGAATTCCTTAAGATTCAGCGAGGGTTTTGGCACTTGAATCTTGAGAGAAATATAAGCCTAAGTGTTTGAGTGAGTATTGAGGAATGTTTTGAATGATATGAGGGTGAAAAATGGTAAAGCATAGGCAAGACTCAAAAGTCTTGGACCGAAATTAAAAAATGGCACCACAAATATACAGGGGCACGTCTTGCCACAAATGCATAGGCCCACTATTTTCGTGCACACTTGAAATTTTGAAATTCACTATGGTTGCTCTAAAATCAGGGTTAGACCCCTTTCTCCCTAAATTTGACCCCCCTGAACAAGAATATGAAGTCGAACTTTTGATATCACACACAGATTTTAAGATATATGAAAATTATGATTTTCAGGCACTTCCAAGGCACATTTTCGGGAACTTTTTGCGGTCATTACACTTCTGAATAATATGACACCCGATATACAAGTGGAGACGATCACAATATTGACAAAGATATCCATCACCCAACCACTATTTTTCGTAATCATCAATATCAATGGGAGTACTAAAAAATATATTTTAAATTTTTTAATATATTTGCACAAATAAAAATAAAGTAAACTTAAATAAATAAAAGAATAACCTATAAAATAATTAATTTCTAAGTACCCAGCATCGGTGGAAAAAACTTGTTGCTTCCCTAGCACAAGCAAGTGTATGTGGTCAATCAAGTAATATAGCAACTCTAAAAGAGTTAGGATATCGAATCCGAAGGACATCAATTAGCTTTCAAATATTAACAAAAAATGACTGAGAAATGTGTGTTATTCAAGAAAAGATGTTGTTGATTATTTATACTAAAATATTAAAATTAGACTATCACTAAGATCTAATGTTTGTTAGGAGATTGTCAAATTAGGTGAGATTCCTGACTGTAACCGTTTCGACATATAATGTATCCTCAATTCATATGATAATATATGGATTTTCTAATTATTGATTCAGAGGTTTCAATTTACCAACCATAGCTGCATACCTCTACCGACCTATTCGCATTGACAGCCTAACTACATTCTTGAGCAAGGATAAGCATGATAAACAAAAATGCATTAAAGTTATTTTTCTTTATTTGAACCAAGCAAGGTGTATGGGTTGGTGTCACAAGTGTACCATAATTGAATCATCCTAGTTTTCTATAACAAAAAAGCTCCATATAGCCTGTGTTCTATTCTCCTAACATCTCTTTAATCCAGGGTAGATAACAATTGTATTTCACATTTGGCCAGACTATGTAATATATATAAAAGGAATATATGAATAACTAATGTGATAAAAAAATATTTTGAATTAATAATGACTAAACAACATCTTATTAGCTACTTCAATCTCAGATGGAGACTCAAATATAAATGTAAAAATAAATAAAATTGGAGAAGAAAAGATGAAACCAAAATTCTGTGGCCTCCATGGTGGCTCATATCTCTCTCTACATCAAAAATTTAAAAAACAAAAAATTATGTAAAACTTAATTTTATGAAATATTTATGGGTGTAGAAATGATGTGCTGTCAAAACACAGTACTTCTAAGTGAAATCATGCAATTCAAAAGTGAAATCATGCAAGAAAATCCATTGTAAAACCATCAATCAACACCATGCAACAAACTCAAGCAATATACATCAAACCCCTTCTCAAATCTTACAATAGATCCAAGATTTATAGCTCAAAACATAGCAAACTAGTCAGAAATACATATAGCTTTAACATAGTTCACAGACAAATTCATACTAGTAAAATCACTTATAAAATCAACTTTAAATCGTGCAAATGGAATAACAAGGAAGTTAGGGCATCACAGGTGAGAGAATCCAATGGTTGAAACCCACATACCTTTGCTTTGGAGAAACTCTTGCTGAAAATTGAAAATGGAGACTTGAAGCTTGAAGGGAATCCTTAGTTCCGGATGAGGGTTTGAGATGTGAATGTAGGGGATGAAATATTGGCTAAGTATTTTAGTGCGCATTGGGGAATGTTTAGAATAATATGAGGATGAAACATGACTATGTATAGGTATTTTCACATTTGAGAACATTTAGGCCCAAGAAATAAAAGTCTCGGAATGCAAGAAAATAAGTGGACAAAAAGATATACATGTTCGCATCATGGATAGGATATGAGAATAGAGTTTCTTCATTTATGCGCCCTTGGAACGTCGTGCCAGGGATGCGAAAAGCTATCTATAAATTGACGTTTGGGAATTTTGAATTTTGATACGGTTGCTCTAAAATCGGGGTTAGACCTTGTCCCCCTAATTTTGACCCCCTAAATAAGAATATGAAGTCGGATTTTTTATATCATATGGATTTTGAGATATATTGAAATTACAATTTCGGGTACTTCTGAGACACATTTTCCGGCACTTTTGGGGTCGTTTCAACAAGCAATAGTTTTAAGTTGACGGTGTTGATGCTATAAAAATAAAACACTTCTGATACTTAAAACTGAGGATTTTATATGTTCTCAATGCGATATTTGTGAATTTTATGTGTTTTTGTGTTTAGATTTACAAGATTACAGGTTGGCTATGATTTGGGCAAAATTACAGAAGTTGCTGGTTTTTGATGATTTATGAGACTCTCTGCAAAGAATTCTACGAGTCCTAGAGGAGGTCTCGTCACAAATTCCTGTGAGAGATGATTTCTAAAGATCAGCTCAACGAGACGTGCATATGAGTCGTAGAGCATTCTACGAGTCGTATAGATAGGTTTCGTGAATATTTTCAGTGAGGGATAATTTGATGAAGGTGAAGCCTACAAGCATGCAGTATGCGTCATAAATCAATTTATGAGCTATGAAGTTGTGTCATAGAAGATAAGTCTAAAATCCCAGTAGCTGACTATAAGACCCCAATTACGAGTCATAAATTACACTACGAGTCATAGAAAGCTTTCATGGAATTTCCCCAGCAGATTTTCTTATTTTGTTTAGGATTTAATTGTAATTACAATAAATAGCAATTTAGGTTATTTTCTGAGGAGGACGTCATTATTCAAAATTTTTAGGGTTTGTACTTGGAGAACTCAATACTTGGGAGAGAAAATTGTGAGAAAACACTTGTGATTAAATTTTATTTCAATCTTTAGATTCTCATTGATCTTGGATATGCTTGGGATCAATTCAATTGTGTAAGTGTTAAAATTATGTTTTCTCAATTCATAAGTTCTTCATCTACACATAGCATGAGTAGCTAAATACACAACTAGGGTTGTGGGAACCATGAAGAACTAACAAAGTAAAACAGGATAATTTACAATTCTTAGAGATGATATATGCTTGTATTAATCAATTCTCTTTATGTTGCATATCTTCTAGTAGTGGCTAACATTAGAACTTATCTAGTATTACTGACTGGACCAAGATAGTAATGAATAGGAAAAGATATTGATTAACAGGATTCAATTAATGTGTTCTCGTCTAATCTACCGAACTGGGCCAAGGGGAGGTTTTACTGGGACTTATTGATAATGATTAGTATTATCCTCTATGGAGATGGTCCAAGTTGCATAGTGAAATTCGCCTCTCACCTTTGACCAAAGGGCTTGGTTAACTTATATTACCATCCTGCATGCTATACACTAGACAAGAATTGGGTTTATCTGGTGATACTAAGTTGGGAAATCATGGAAAACACAATACCTTAGTTGTTTTCTATTATTGATTGTCTATCTTGATAGTTAGGTTAGTTTAACTAATATTGCAACCCCCCTTCGAGGAATTAAGTTGGTTAACTACTTGGATTGCTTATTAGTGAATTTGTCTTGAATCTATGTATTACCTGTGGGTTCGACCCTAATTTTGGTTAGCTTTTATATCTTGACAACGACTGCTTTATCCTCTAAAAAGGTGTAACTTGGGAGACATCAAAAAACAAATTCCAAATAAAATAATTAAGTCCAAAATAAATTGGGAAACCCAAAACTGGAAGGAAATTGGACAGTGGGTGCATGTTGGGCGTAAAGGTTGTCATATTCCGCCTGAACCAATTGTTACTTCCACTTATTAGTTTCCACCTAACAACTTAACTCAAATTGCAATTGAATTGTAATATTTCTAGCATTTATACTTGTATAATTATATATATATTTATATTCAATTTAATTCATTAAGCTGTCTGCTTGATTTTTCTTCTGTAATTTTTATTTGTTAATTCGTGTGAGCTCCAAATCTCTTCATTTTCGCGCCAATTAATTCTACAAATAAAATACACTATTTAACACAATACATAAAATTTATGCCCAAAATGGATAAATAAAAGTATTATATGATATAAATAATGAAAAAAGGCATTTTTGCCCTAACATCATGCATATAAGGCTAGCTAATGGATCCATATAGAGGTATGTTCATGTGATACTCATCGAGCTAGTGTTAAGCCTAAAGGCTGGGGTCTTTATGTTTATGTCACACTCACTATGCTAGGGTTAAGCCTAAAGGGTGGGCACAAGTCTACCTTCGCAAAGTGGACTTCTCTTTCATTCGGTATAGAGGAACATCAATAGTCCATGTTAGTCCGCATGGTCTTATTGTCGGTTATGGTCATTCCCTCATACGTATTCTAGGTTATGAAAAGATTTAAGATGTTTTCATTTATGGTTTTAAACATGCATTGCTCATTCATATCTTGTCCTTATTCTATTGCTATGATTATGCATATTGGTATTATGTTATAATGAATTCTTGATGCATGGCATACCTACATATAAAGTACATTCCACGTACACATACATACTATTAACTTACATGATCTAACATTATAGGTATAGGCGATGATGAGACTTTTCATCAATTTTGTGGATAGATTTGGATTGATAACTAAAGATTATTAGTGAGTTCCCATGCTTTGAGGACAAGCCTTCTTCACGTTATGCTTTCCTATGTTGAGAACTTATGATTTCCTTTTATGTTCTATCTGTAGTGTGAGCTTGTAGCATGTTCTAGACCTCACCAAGATCTATGATGTAGAGGCATAAATTGGACTTATGATGTTGGAATTCCCGTTAAAGGAAAACTATGACTCTTATATTACTATGTTTCTCTTGCTTACTCTCTTCTGAGTTGATTACTTTACCTTATGTATGCTTATGCTATAAACAAGAGGCTTGGATAAGGTGCCATCAGATGTCACATTGATTGTGTCACAACTAGACCCTAGGTTTAGGTTATGGAAAATATGGTATCAGAGCATAAGGTTCAAAAGCATCCTATGGAGTCTAACATACTGCATCTAGTAGAGTTTTTTTTGTAGGTGTGAAGCATGTCACACCACTGAGTGAGAGGCTATGAGACATTTAAGAGATCTTTATTTCTTTTGTGATCTTTTTTGTGTCTTCAAGACAATAACTCCCTAATGCTTATCCTTTGATATTTTCAGAAAATGCCTCCACAACATGCTCTATTGCCTAATGGAGTTGATGTTAATGAGAACTAAGTTACAATATCTCTTCAAGTTCCTCAAATCGATCAAGTGACTAATGAGGAGCTTAGAGCAACTATCACAATATTGGCTCAAGTTTTTGCTTCTACAAAGACTCCTACTTTTATTTCAAGCATGAGAGATTTTAGTAGAATGAATCCTTCATAGTTCCATAGTTCCAAGATGGATAAGGATCGACAATAATTTATTGGTGAGGTCTACAAGGTGGTGGATATTATGGAGTAGCCGAGGAGAAAGTCGAGTAAGAGGCTTATTAACTTAAAAGGAGTTGCTAAAGTTTGGTCTACAAAATAAAAATCCAAAAGGGTTGAAGTATGTTATTCTAATTGGGAAATGTTTAAAGTTATTTTTCTTGATCTCTTCATCCTACTTGAACTAAGGGAAGCCAAGGTAAGAGAGTTTATAAATTTGAAGCACGTTAGTATGAGTGTGAGGGAGTATGCCCTAAAGTTCATAAGTTGTCAAAGTATATTGCCTTTTTGGTTGCCTATTAGGGCTTACATGAACAAGTTCATCTTAGGTGTTCCTGATTTGCTAAAAATAAAGTGTAAAGCCGTAATTCTTGTTAGTGGATAGATATTTCTCATCTTATGACTTATGCCGAGCAAGTGGAGGGTGAAAAAATTCAAAAGATAAGGATGAAGGAGTACTAAAGGGCTTGTTCCGATGGTGGATTTTCACAGGATAAGTTTGGTCATCATTATTTCCAACAAGGACAAGGGTCATCCAAAGGTGTTCCTCAAAGATTTGATAAGGATAGGGCACCTACCTCTAAGGCTCAAGGTGATGTTGTAAAGGGTGGTGGTGCCATCCCTCGTAGGTTCCCTATGTATGGGAAGAACTATGTTGGTGATCTCTTGAGAGGAATTGGTGCATGTTTTGGTTGTGGTAAGATGGGGCAAAAGATCTCCGACTATCCTAATATTCTTGACCAAGGTATAGAAGGGCATACTCGGGTCCAAGTAGCCTAAAGAGGTAAAATGCAACAAGGTGCCAAGCTTAAGGAGTTGGTCCATGTGAAAACCAATTCTATGCTTCTTATGCTAGACAAGAGGTTGAGGAGTCTCCCGATGAGATACGGGTATGTTGAGAGTCTTTGATCATGATGGGAAGACTTTTCTTGACCTCAGTGCTAATATATTTTTCGTCACTCCTTATCTTTCCATGAATTTGGATGTATCTCCCAAAGTCTTGTTAGAACCTTATTCGATCTATACTCCAATTGATGAGTCAATCCTACAAAAGAAAGTCTACATAAATTGTCTTGTGTCGATCTTGCATAGAGTCTTTCCATATGCTCTTGTTGAACTTGACATCATTGATTCTGATGTAATTCTTAGTATTGGTTGGTTACATGCGTTTTAGGCTTCTATGGATTGTGGAACCCATCGGGTCATATTCCAAGTTCCTGATGAGTCCATTCTTGAGTGAAAGGAAATAAATTCAATGTTCAAGGTTAAGTTTGTCTCTTGATGTAAAGGCTCTGAAAATGATTTTCAAGGGGTGCATATAACATGTTGTCTGAGTTGTGGATGTTGAGTCTGAGGTTCGTACTCTTGATTCGGTTACTATAGTTAATGAATTTCCTGATATCTTTTTAGATGACTTACCTGATATTCCTCTCCAAAGGAAAATTGACTTTGGCATTGATCTTTTACTCGAGACTCAACCTATATATGTACCTCCATATCGAATGGCCCCGTCGGAGTTAAAAGAATTGAAAGAATTGAAAGAACAATTAAGGGACTTGCTTGATAAAGGGTCCATGTGGCCTAGTGTGTCTCCATAGGGTGTTCTTGTATTATTTGTAAGGAAGAAGGATGGTTCACTTCGCATGTGTGTTGATTATTAGCAATTGAATAAGGTGACTATTAAACACAAGTATCCTCTTTCGAGGATTGATGACTTATTTGATCATTTACAAGGTACAATCTATTTTTCTAAGAATGATCTTCGGTCCGGGCATCACCAATTGAGGGTGAAGGAGGTTGACATTCCAAAGATGGTATGTAGAACTTGGTATAGTCATTTTGACTTCTTGGTTATGTCATTTGGACAAACAAATGCTCCCACGGCTTTCATGGACTTGATGAATAGAGTTTTCAAACCTTATTTAGACATATTTGTGGTTGTGTTTATAGAAAATATATTTGGCATTTCATGGGATACAAAGGAACATGATGACCCTTTGTGGATTGTATTGCAAACATTGAGGGATAGGCAAATTTTTACCGATTTTAGCAACTGTTAGGTCTGGATTTTCTTAGCCACATTATTTCGGGTGATGGTATTATAGTTGATCCAAAAAAGATGGAGGCGATGAAGAATCGGCCTAGACCATTGTCTCCTTCAGACATTAGGAGATTTTTGGGTTTGGCCGGATATTATAGAAGATTTATTGAAGGGTTCTCATTTGTTTCCTCTTCTTTGACTAAGTTGGCCTAAAGGAAAGTGAAATTTCAATGGTCTGAGGAATGTAAAAAAAATTTTCAAAGGTTGAAGGATCCTCTTACCTTAGCCCCTATTTTGACATTGCCTGAAGGTCCAAATGGTTTTGTGGTTTAGTTTGCTGCCTTACATATATTCTTGGGTTGTGTGTTGATGCAACATGGTAAGGCCATTGCCTATGCCTCAAGGTAATTGAAGGTACATGAAAGGAACTACTTGACTCATGATTTTGAGTTGTTGGGCGTTGTATCTCCATTGAAGGTTTGGTGACATTATCTCTATGGGGTGCATGATGATATATTTGTTGACCACAAGAGTTTTTAATATGTGCTTAGCCAAATGTATTTAAACCTAAGGAAAAGAAGGTGGTTGGAACTTTTAAAAGACTATGATATGAGTGTGATATATCACACCAAAAAAGCTAATGTTGTCACCGATACATTAAGTAGAATGTCTATGGCCAGTGTTGGACATGTTGAGAATGTGAAGAAAGATCAAGTTAAAGAAGATCACCATTTGGCTCATCTGGGTGTAAGGCTAAATGGATTGAGCAACGGTGGTACATTTATGCAAAATGGTACAGAGTAATATTTGATAGTAGAGTTTAAATAAAAACAAGACATAGATCCTACTTTGGTTAACAAGAAAGTTAAGGACTTCTCACAAGGGGGAGATGGGATACTTCGTTATCAATCATAGTTGTGTGTACCTAAGATGGATGGCTAAGGGAAAAGATACTTGATGAGGCTCATAACTCTAAGTATTCTATTCATCCAGGATACACCCAAATGTATAGAGACTTGAGAGAGGTGTATTCATGGAAAGACATGAAGAAATACATTGTATTGTTGGTTATGTGGGCTGAATGAGTGATAATTTGATTCATTGTCGATACCATGGTGGTACACTTATGCAAAATGGTACAAAGTAATATTTGATAGTAGAGTTTAAAGAAAAATAAGACATATATCCTACTTTCGTTGACAAGAAAGTTAAGGACTTCTCACAAGGGGGAGATGGGATACTTCGTTATCAATCATAGTTGTGTGTACCTAAGATGGATGGCTAAGGGAAAAGATACTTGATGAGGCTCATAACTCTAAGTATTCTATTCATCCAGGATACACCCAAATGTATAGAGACTTGAGAGAGGTGTATTCATGGAAAGACATGAAGAAATACATTGTATTGTTGGTTATGTAGGCTGAATGAGTGATAATTTGATTCATTGTGGATACCATGGGGGGCTGATGTTTATGAATCATATATTGACTTGTTGTTGTACTTTTTCTTATTAGGAACTGACAGGTCTATTAGAAATGTTGAGCATGCATGTGACTATTATAGACATTATTTGCTGCATTTGTGTTGTTTGTTCTTATTATTGGGTATTACTCTATGTTTAGGCTAGTGATTCCCTAGATAGATGTTTCTCAGGATAGGCAGACAGCTATACTGATGTCTGATCTGACTTGAGAGGTGTAGATCCTTATAGATCAGATTAGCAGACTTGGGTCGAGTAGCATATAGTCTTGGTTACATCCTATGCACCATTGATGTGAGCACATATTAGGTCCATACACTATGTTGGAATCAAGGACATCGCTTGATGCCTACAATCTAGACCATGCCCTGATGTCTAGTCCAGGGTATTCCCTGAGTTCACCATACCTTGATTTCCAGTTCAAGGTATTGCCTAAGGTCCGTTCTCCAGGTTTTCACATATATGATTGCATGTTCATCTATTTAGCTCATATTTACATGAGGATGTATTGTTCTCTATATATCCTTAGTTAAGAATATAGTTCGAGTTTACACAATGTTGCGTTTGAGCCCCAAAACTGTTGGGTTTAAATTTAATGGATTTAAAAGTGTTGGGTTCATGTTCCAATAGTGTTGGGTTTGAGTCCCAACTAATAGTTTGGACTAGTCCATGATTATGTGCCAAGGCAGACCACTGGCCACGTCTGCCCTTATCATGTGAGTACATCTAGTACTTGAATACTCGATTTGAGTCCAAGAGGGATCGATTTTGAGTCTAATTAGTGGTTTTGGTTCTAGCTCAAGATGGGGAAACGTACTATACTAAGAAAGATACAAAGTGAGACAAAGTCCTAATCAAATGTTTTGTTATAGGTATTCTTACTTGTGCTTAGTTGGTTCACGAGCTCTATCCGTATTTTCCACCTAAGCCTACACTAGTTCACCCTATTATTGTGTATGGGTGTACCAGTTTGGCTTATGGGGGCTTAGCTGGCATACAAGCTTAAATAGTAGGTCTTTACACCTATGAACATCACTATGCTGCCATCCAGTCCTTGGTTACCATCTTGTTCATTGGACTATGTGTTGGGTTATTATGATTAAATACTTGTGGAGTTATATTTGTTACGTCCCTGGTTTATTTACTGTTCATACTTAGTTGGCATATGATGCCTACTGGGTATCTTATCCCTAGTACTCGTCCCTACATTTTTGCATATGTTTTGTAGTGTAGATCCTAGCATAAGCTACATCAGTGATTCTTCGTATGGTAGCTATATTTAGAGACTAGTGGTGAGCATTTGATGTCTATGGGTTCTTCCAATCTCTTTTTTTATTTGTAACTGTCTTATGTGACTCAATGTCACGATCCATGCCAAGGGAAAAGGTATGACATGGCGAATAGGGAACCCAGAGGTATCCCAAATAAGCTTCATAGCGTATATAAGCAAATCATTGGTTAAGAAACATTGATCAATCATCAACCAACAGTACTAAGGGGATTTTAGACATAGGATGCCACTCCATGGGACAAGGGATCATGGAATTTCCATCATACAATCATAAAAAATCTAACGGAAGAGAACATGGGATGCACTCTATATATAATATTAACTTAGGGAGTTCACCTCTTTCTAACATAGTCAATGCAACGTCATACATGGGATAGGGACTAAGGGAAAGCCTCCATAGATACATAAGCATCACATGAGTCATAGATAATATATTATCCAATAATATCTCTAGTGATGAGTGGAACAGGGGGCAAAGACATGTTTTGAGCTCACCCTAAAATATAAATAACAAAAATAACAATGTCTTAAAATTAGGTAGATAGAAATTGGATGTTACCTTTGAAATGGAGGACTTACCACAAAAAAAGCTCTTCATAAGTCGAAATAGTCGCTAGGAGGTGGATGGGGAAGAGCTCTGAGTCCTACATGGTTAGATCATATGGGAAAAAAGTATGCATTAGTAATTTAAATATACTAAGTGTGTGGGATGCAATGCAGCAGGAGATCATAAGTCATAATAATCAAGATGTATAATCATATACTATCATGACTCGGACATAGGGCATAGCCACACATGACGAATATGACTCCCGAAGGCATCCATCCAAGCCTCATGTTCAAATAATAAGCATTAATAAGGTAAAATAGGCATATGCAAAAGATTAAACAAATGGAAGTATATAACTATAAAATGTCATAGCTCCCATAGGGGAGTATACATCAATCCATAGTCCAATTCATGCTTCTACATCAAAGATCTTGGTAGGGACTAACACATAGCTTACTAGCTTATCTCAAGATATACATCAAAATAGGAAATTCTAAAGTCCCAACATTAATAAAAGAAAAAACATATGGCTTGTTCCCGAAGCATAAGAACTCACCAATAAGCCTTCAAGCTTAGGAATTTAGGTGCTAGTCTCAATATGAAATAATCACCTCCTCGCCCATCCATATATGATTATATCATGCAGGTAAAGAAGTATGCGTTAGCATATAAAATATTCTAAGTATGTAGGTATGACACGAACTAAAGGGCATCATAATAATTGCAATATGCATAATTCTAAGCATAAGATAAGAACACAATTTGCATGAGCATGCCATTTAAAATCATGAGAAGAAGCATCATAAATCTATTCATAAACATAATCTATACATATATATATATATATATATATATATATATATGTGGGAGTAAGACCATAACCTACATTCATAAGACCATGCGGACTATACATGAAGAGGAGTTTACTTTGCAAAGGTAAACTTGATCCGCACCATCCTAGCACATTGAGGACCCATCATTTCACCTCACTTTTTAGACTCTATCCTAGCATGGTGAGTGTCCATCATCAAGCTAATTGGATCCATTAATAACCTTTAAGGCATAAAAATATAAACATGATTCCTGTAGTGGTACATAGTTATGGGGCCATGTCATCTACCAAAGCCCTCTTGGTGATAGGTCATATCCCACATAATACATAAATTATGCATATAGATAGTTTCAACATAGTTCAGACTTCATTAAACACAGTACTTTCATAATTCATAAATAATCATCACAGGTTTCATCCAAATATCATATCATAAGAATAGTCCATTTACTTACTTTTATCATAGCGTGGTTAGATATTCCCATCTTAACATCATCATACATTACAATATTCATCACCTCCTTATCATAGCATCGTCATAACTTTCATAACATCATCATTGTCATAATATCACTGCCATCATTATTTAAAAGATGTTTTTTGTAATTGAGATCATAGGCATAAAATGTATAGCTTTATTAGAAGAGACTAGGGGCCAAGTGTGAGTCAATGGATAATTGGGTACAAATCATGTAATTGGCTAAGATTTATAGAGAAAACATGCAAATAAAATCAAACTAGATCATTAGCAAGGGAACCCACATCAAAATCATTAAGCCTTACTCGTGCATACTTTGAAATTATTTACTTTTGCTTGAAAATTATATACATCATGAAAGTCATCATAATTCATGCATAAATAGTCATAATCTGTCAATGACCCAAGCCTAGGACCCAGAAGTGACATGGCTAATGGGAAACCCTAGAGGACCCCAAACAAGCCTCTGAGCATATCATTCACACATCCTTGGTTGTGGAAGCAAAAATAAGCATCAATAAGTGATGTAAATAAAAGGGAAATGGGACTAAGTGTAGTCTTGATATTCGTAAAATTATAAAAGAGTCAAGCTTGTAGCATATACAAACCATAGTGTACAACAACAGCCCTAACATTGAATGGAGTGGGGTCCAAGACACTCCTCGAGCTCATCCTCATAATAATAAGTATTCAACATAAGAAAGAGTCCCACTATAACATGAAATAAGTAGATATTATTCCTAAGAATTAAGGACATATCAAAGCTTTCTCTGATAACCGAACTATCGACGTGGATGAGGATGATCAAAGGGAGATCTAGTTCCTACATGTTGATATCATGTAGGCATAGAGTATGCATTAGTATGTTTGAATGTACTAAGTATGCGAGGTGTAATGCAACAAAGACATAAGCCAATATATTCAAAATGTATAATCATAAGCAATGGATATATAATCTCTCTCACTAACCAAGCTTAGGGCCTAGACGTGACATGACGAATGGGTACACGAAGGGACCCCAAACAAGCCTCTTAGCATATCAATCACACATCCCTTGTCACAAAAGTAGTTAAATAACTAAAACAAGAGACATAATATAAAAGGAAGCGGGACTAAGGGAAATCTTGGTATTCATAAAGGCATAAGAGAGTCAAGCTTGTAACATAAGTATATCATAATATCTGAAAACACCTCTAACATGGAATGGAGTAGGGGCCAAGACACTTTCTGGGGTCACCCTCATAATAAAAAGTGTTCAGCATAAAGAAGTTTCAAAATAGTAAGGGTAATGTAGATAGTGTCCTCGGACTTGAGGACTCACAAAAGCTAATATCCAAAGTATCAACTAGCCACGTGGAGGATGATCAAAAGGTGCTACGGTCCCTACATGGTAATATCATATAGGCATAGTGTATGCATTCGTACATTTGAATGTACTAAGTATGCGGGACACAATGCAACAAAACATAGCAAATATAGTCAAAATACATAATCATAAGTAATGGATATACATGCTAGTAAATCATTCATCTTGCATAATATATGTATATATGTCATACATATACGGAAAGTGAACCCAACTGACATAGACCAAGTAGCTACAACTTGGACTCCGAGGCCAGACACCCCCTCAATTCAGGAGATCGAGCATGAAACTCCCCGGCGAAGTGTGGTCTACTTGCCAAGGATAACCAAACATGATAACATGAAGTAGATGGATCTAGTAGTATAACAAGGGTAATAATCATAATCCTATAGTGACATGTAGTTTAGAGACTAAAAACTTTATATAAGGACCCCTTGAGTTGAGGCCCCATCCTAAGCCTCAATCGGTGCTAAGTCAAATCCCATGAAATAATTGAAATAATCATAACTTGTATAACTTGTAAGAAACATGGAAACATGACATGAGTAGCTCATGAAACAGGCTTACCTCTAGTAGTGAGCCTAACTTGAACATGAGAGTAGGTTATAATCATACATGAACCCTTACTTTAACATGAATGGCTCACAAGAGGTAAAATTCATGAAATAGGGCTTAACTTGATACTTGAGAAATCATAGATACTTTTCATAAATTCAATACATACTTGAAAGCCTTTAATCATTATATAGTCACTTGACTTGTAAACCATGAAATAGATCATCAATAACTTGATATTTCTTGACTTGGCATTTCATCAAACACATGGTGGGTTCATGATACTTATTCAAAATTATGTAATTCAAGAGTGAAATAAGATGAGTAAACATAATGCAAATCAACCCACCAACATGTAGTAAAACTCTCATGTAGAGTACCTTAAAGTCCATTACGAAAGCTCATGGTAAAACATAGCTTCATAGCTCAAAACATGCATAGTTCCAATAGATGTAATCAAATCATGGTATAAGCTTGAAATAAATAGTCATGCATAATCAATCAATTTTTCATAAAACTCCAACATGATTCATGCTCTAAATTCATAATTAGGGATACCCATAGGTAATACAACTTGAAAACATATAATTCTCACGAAAATGGAAGGTTGGGCTCCGTGGGTGAAAGCGACCCAATGGAGGAAACCCACATACCTGAAGCCTTAATTTCCTTGAGGTGAACTTGAAGTAGGCTTAGAGCTTGAAATGAATCCTAGAGTCCTAAAGTTAAGTTTGAAATCCTTGAATTTGGAATGAGATATTTAGTTAAGTCCTAGAGAGGTTTTTGAGTGATATAGAGTTGAAAAATGGCTAAGCATTGGTGATTTCACGTTTTAGTGGGTATGGGGCTATGACCCCAATACCCTTGGGCGTATAGGAGAAAATGTGGAAAAGGTTGTACTGGCTCGCGTGTTGTCTGCAACGTGGTCGAAGTACGAAGGACAGCAATGTACTGCTCCATGCCACTGGCGCGTTTCAGCCAGGGCGAGGATGCTCGTTGGAAATCGAATATTAGAATAAATTACTTTTCACTATGGGTCCTTTAAAATATGGGTTATACTCATTGCCCACTCAATTTTGCCCCATGCTCGAGAATGTAATGTCGAATTTTGCGATATCATGCACGAATCTTGAAATATAAGGAAATTATGATCGTGGCATTACGAAGCATATATTTAGGGCATTTCAATATCTCCCCCTTGAGAGCATTCATCCCCGAATGTCAAAGAAAAATGTATAAGAGAAGTAATATTGAAGATTTCAGCCCGACATGAATGGAGCAAGTGCATTTAAATATCATTTTCGATAATCTCAACGTGAATGTCAAAAATCATCATAAACTTCCTACTATGAGCATGAATGCATACCAGATGACATAGGGCTGAAACTTAAGACATGAAATCATATAGGGGACTTAAATTAGTACCTTTAGATTGAGTAGAATTGAAGAGATATGGGTATCTCTTTCTCATGTTCGCCTCGGCTTCCCATGTGATACGTTTAACTTGTTGATTCCTCCAAATGACCTTAACGGAAGCTACATCTTTGTTACTGCTTCACTTGTCTGTCAAAAATTTCCACCCGGACCTCCTCATAGGTCAAATTATCCTCTACAACACCCACAACCTCTAAGGGTTCTATAGCATATGGGTGACCAACACACTTTCTCGACATGGACACATGGAAGATCGGATTAACCATATTCATCTTCATAGGCAATTGCAACTCATATGCAACCTTACCCACTCTCCTCAAAACTCTATAAGGAGCTAATAATCTTGGGCTCAATTTTATTTTCTTTCCAAATTGGACCATATCCTTTATGGGTGAGACCTTCATGTAAACTCTATCACCAACCTTAAACTCAACATCTCCCCTCCTCCTATCTATGTATGCCTTTTATCTACTTTGGGTTGTTTTCAATCTGTCCCTTATCAACCTCACCTTCTCCAAGGCTTCCATGACCAAATCCGGACCTAGCAAAGCCATCTCCTCCACTTCAAACTACCCAACTAGGGACCTACAACACATACCATGTAAAGCTTCAAAGGGAGCCATACTTATGCTTGAGTGGTAGCTATTGTTGTAAGAAAACTCAATAAGCGGAAGATGTTCATAGCAACTACTCTTAAACTCCAAAACACAAGCTATATGCATATCCTTAAGAGTTTGGATAGTCCTCTCGGCTTGACCATCCGTTTGAGGATGAAAAGTCGTGCTAAGCTTAACCTTGGAACCAAGACATCGTTGGAATGACCTCCAAAAGTAGGAAGGGAATTAAGCACCACGATCCGAAATGATGGACAAGGGCACCCCATGCAATCTAACCAACACATGTATGTACAACTTGGCACAATCTTTAGCACCATAAGTGGCTTTTGACTTGTAGAAAGTGCGCCGACTTTGTCATTCTATCGACAACAACCAAAATATAGTCAAAGTGCTTCCTCGTCTTAGGCAACCCAACCACAGAATCTATGTTGATCTCTTCCCACTTCCAAGTGAGAATTTATATATCTTGGGCTAGGCCACCCGATCTTTAATGTTCAGCTTTCACTTCTTGGCTATTGTGACATCCAGATATGAACTTCGCAATATCTCTCTTCATACCACCCCACTAATACACCTCCCTCAAGTCTTTATATATCTTTGTAGAAGAGGGATGAATAGAATAGGACGAATTATGGGCCTCCTTCAAGATCAACTCATTTAAGTCATCAACATTAGGTACACACAATCTACCTTGGTACCTAAGAGTGCCATCTCCCCCTTGGGAGATAACCTCCACTATACCCTCTTTCTCCAAGGCCTTCAGCTCTAACAATGTGGGGTCAAGATCTTGTTTTGACTTTACTTCCTCAATCAAAGAAGATTTACAACCATCAACAACCACTACACCACCATTTTCAACCTCATCCAACCTAAAACCCAGTCTAGCCAACTAGTGAACTTCTCTAGCTACGTCTTTACCACCCCATTATCAACATGAGCTAGACTACACATAGACACTCTACTTAGAGCATGGGCTACAACATTAGCTTTGTCGGAGTGGTAATGTATGCTCATATCATAATCTTGAAGGATCTATTACCACCTTCATTGTCTCAAATTAAGATCTTTTTGGGTGAACACATATTGGAGACTTTTGTGGTCAGTAACTTAATCAGCGTGAACCACATACATGTAGTGATGCCAAATTTTCAAAGCAAACACCATGGAAGACAATTCAAGATCATAGGTGGGATAATTCTTCTCATGCGCCTTAAGTTTCCTGGAGGCATATACTATCACCTTGCCAGTTTGCATCAAAACCCACCCCAAGCCAATTCTTGAGGCATCAAAATATACCATAAACGCTACCAACCCTTCCAGTAGAGCCAATATAGGAGTGGAGACATGCTTATCTTTCAAACTTTGAAAACTCTTTTCACATTCATCAGTCCACACGAAATTTGCCTTCTTTTGGGTCAACTTTGTCATAGGAGAAGCTATAGAGGAAAAGCTATTCAGAAACCTTCGATAATAACCCACCCAAGAAACTCCTAATATCCGATGGAGTCAAAGGTCTTCACCAATTTCTTATCACCTCTGTAATGACCCCAAAATCAGTGCCCAAAAATGTGCTTTTGAATGCATGAAATTTTAATTTTCATATATCTAAAAACTTGTTTGTTATTTCGATAATCCGACTTCACATTTATGATCAATGGGTCAAAATTAGGTGAAAAAGGGTCTAACCTTAATTTAAGAGCAAAAGAATAGCAATTATAAATTTTTAAATGATGAATTCTAGAGAGCTTTCCGCGATGCCTCCACGACGCAACTTGGGCGCGCTTCAGTACAAAAGCTTCTCCGCGTCCTTTCCGCAATGCAAAGATGTGTATTTTCTTGACAATATTTTTCTTGTGCGGCCCAAAATATTCTAAGTGTTGGGCCCAAGAATCCCAAATGTGTTTTTATGTATACTTAGTCAAATTTCTCCCTTATATCATCCTAAACATTTCCCAATACTACCCAAAATATTTATCCATATTTTCACTCCTAAACATTTCACCAAGAACTTCTCCAAAGCTAAGGTATGTGGTGTTGAACCATTGGGTCCTTCCACCCATGGTGCCTAAACTCTCTTTAAGATAATAATGCATGATTTAAAGTTGATTTTACATATGGGGCTTGTAAATTGAGAAATTTACTGCATAGTGATTTTAGTTCATGCATGTATGGTTTTTTCAGCATGTTTTGAGCTCTAAATCTTGGATCTAATGTTGGATTTGATGAGGGATTTTGATGTGAATGTCTTAGGATGTTGCAGGGTGATTATTGATGGTCTTACAACTGATTTTATTGCATGATTTTATCTCTAAATTGCATATTCTTTTACCCCAGAACTCACCCCTAAGGTGTTTGATAAAATGTTTGTTTATGGTTTGAGGAGATGAAGGCCCAAAGCATGAGATATGATATAAATGATGTTATGATGATGAAATGAGCTTATGTATATAATTATTCCTAAATGAAATGTTTCACTAAAGCCTATGATAAATCCTATATAAAGTGTTGCATTAGACCATGCCTGATCCGGGGGGACAAGAGCCCGGGTAACCAAGGGAAGGGTTTATACTTCTCCACCTGGTGATGGGGCAGCATCATCACTAACCAAGATAGCGGTTTATACTTATCAAACGAGATGGGGGTTCATACTCATCCACCTAGTTGATGGGGAGACATCATCACCAATCGAGATGAGGGTTCGTACTCATCTACCAAAGTGATGGGCCAACATCATCACAAACCCCAAGGGGTTCATACCTTGGAAATCTTGCTTGGTCTCTTCTGAACATATGATATTCTTTGTGAACATGGATTACTTAAGCACGTTTTACTTATGCACTGATCACATATGTCATCTTGCTATATTATGCCCATTGCCTATTGTTATACATATTGATCATGAAGCTTATCTCTTGTTGCATTGCATTCCACATACTTAGTACATTCAAACATACTAACATATACTCTCGTCTACAGGATATCACCATATAGAAAATGGTGACCAAGTTGATCATCCTCCTTCTGCACGTGATTAGGTGGTCCCATTCCAAGCTTGTTGCTGAGTCCTCCATTTCGGGGACTTTAGTTTATGTTTTTCCTCTTATCTATTTATTGAGACACTATCTTATGTTCTATTTGACTATGAGGGTGAGCCCGATTACTTTGTCTTGGCCCTCGCTCAATCTATGTATTTAGAGGTGTTCGTTGGACATGTAATGTATTTATGATATGAGATATGGTTCCTTGTCTTGTGATGTTGATGTGTTGCAAAGCTTTCTGTCATCCCTAATGCCCCCTTTCTATTCTACATGTCTTTTATATGCTTCTATGACCAAACATGTGTATTGACAAATTAAGAGGCTTGTTTGGGATTCCTTTGGGTTTCC
This sequence comes from Solanum clarkiae, assembly GCA_011800125.2. Lineage (NCBI taxonomy): Eukaryota > Viridiplantae > Streptophyta > Magnoliopsida > Solanales > Solanaceae > Solanum > Solanum clarkiae. Next base: position 61,635 of record JAABOM020064007.1, on the reverse strand, counting down.
TATTCATCATGTCACATCTAGTCCTTAGGCTTGGGAAGTGACAACCTCCGTCTTCTTAGGGTCCACCTTAATGCAATCCTTCGAAACCACATTCCCTAGAAAAGCAACCTCTTTCAACCACAATTCATATTTTTCAAAAATCCCTTAATTGATCCTTTAACTCCTTTAATTCCTATCACGACCCAAGACTAGGGCCTAGACATGATACGATGAATGGGAACCCGAAGGTACCCAAACAAGCCTCTTATCATATCAATCATACATCCTTGGTCACAGAAGAAAAGTAAACAACAACAAGAGACATAATAAAAAGGGAAGCGGGACTAAGGGAAAACTTTGATAATCATTAAAACATTAAAAAGTCAAACTCAATCATAAGTACATCAAAATATCTAACAACACCTCTAACATGGAATGGAACGGGGGCCAAGACACTTTCTGAGCTCACCCTCATAGTAACAAATGTTCGACATAAAGATGTCTCAAGATAACAAGAGTAATAAAGATAGTGTCCTCGAAATTGAGGACTCACAAAAGCTTACTTCAAAGGATCGTACTAGCCACGAGAAGGATGATCAAATGGTTCTCCGGTCCCTACAAGGTGATATAATATAGGCATGGAGTATGCGTTAGTATGTGTGAATGTACTAAGTATGTCGGGTGCAATGCAACAATACATAAGCCAATATAGTCAAAATGCATAGTAATAAACAATGCATAAGTGTAATCTCAATATGACATGCATGATCAATGCTTGAAGTAAAACATGCTTGTAAATAATTCAACTTGCATAGAACATAATACATATGTGGGAAGAGACCCTAACTGACAAAAGTAAGACCAAGCGAGCTACAACTTGGAATCTCGATGATAACACCTCATCGATAAAGAGGTGGTCTGCTTCCCAAGGTAAACCATACTTCACCTTATAGGAACCTATCCCATTTTGGAGAAGTAACCCTCCTTACGGGAACCCATCCCATTTTGAGTGGATTTCATGATAAGGTGCACTAAATGGATCCACTAGTATAGCAAGGGTAAAGTATAATCCTATGTTAGCACATAGTTTGAGAAAAGGAGTATGGACCCTTGAAGATACTCCACGCCGACATCCAATCCATCACTGCTAAGTCTAATCCCACGGAATACTTGAAATAATCGTACATTTATCATAACATGAATAGCTTGTAAGAGCAAGAATTGAGTAGCACATAAACATGCTTGATCTCTAATAGTGAGCCTAACTTGAAACATATCATATATGAACCCTTGCTTTAACATGACTGGTTTATAAGAGGTGAAAATGTTGAAATGGGGATTAACTTGATACTCGTATCATTATAGATACTTTTCATTAATTCAACACATACTTGAAAGCCCTTAATTATCATGTTGTTACTTGAGTTGTAAATCATGAAATAGATCATCAACAACTTCAGAATTCTTAACTTGACATTTTATCAAACACTTGGTGGGTTCATGATACTAGTTCAAAATCATGCAATTCGAGATTGAAATATGATGAGAAAACTTAATGCAAATTAATCCACCAACATGTAGTAAAATTCTACTGTAGGGTACCTTGAAATCTATCATCAAATCTCATAATAAATCATAGTTTCATAGCATAAAAAATGCATAGTTTCAATAGACAAAATCAATTCATGGTATAAGCTTGAAATAGATAGACATGCATAATCAATCATTATTTCATAAAACTCCAACATAATTTATACCCATAATCCACAATAAAAGATACCTATAGATGATACAACTTGAAAACATGCAATTTCCATAAAAGGAAGATTGAGCTCCATTGGTGAAAGGACCCAATGGATGAAACCCGCATACCACAAATTTGGATTTTCTTGAGATGAACTTGAAGAGAACTTATAACTTGAAGTGAATCCTTGAGTGGAAAAGTTAAGCTTGAAATTCTTTAGATTTGAATGAGATATTTGGTTAAGTCTTGGAGAGGTTTTTGAGTGAGTCTTGAGTAATATAGAGTTGAAAAATGGCTAAGCGTAGGTGATTTTGCGCTTGAGTAGGAATAGGGCTATGACCCCAATTTCCTTGGCCGAAATGAAAAAACTATGGAAAAGGTTGCACTACTCTGCATCATTGGCGCGATGCGAACCCATCGCGCAGACCACCTTTTAACTGCTCCGCGCTCCTGGTGCGTCGCGGCCAAGGTGTGGATGCTCTCTGAATCGTAAATTAGCAAAAATTATTTTTCTCTACAAGTCTTCTAAAATCTGGTTTATACTAATTTCCCTCTAAATTTTGCCCCTGATTGAGAATATGAAGTCGGATTTTCAATATCACACACAGAAATTGAGATATATGAAAATTATGATTATGGGCATTTCTAAAGCACATTTTTGGGGAGTTTCAATATTTGCCCCTTGGGAACGTTCATCCCCGAATGTCAAAGAAACATGCATAGGAGAAGTAATCATGAAGACTTCAGCCTGACATAAAATGCAAATAATGCATTTAAAGATCATTTTAAAAAAATGTCAACATGAATGTCAAAAATCATCATAAATTTGTTACCATGAATAAGAATGCATGCAAAATGACATGAGGACTGAAACTTAAGACTTGAAATCATATAGGAGACTTAAATTAGTACCTTTGGCTTATGTAGAGTGGAATAGATATAGATATCGCTTTTTCATGTTTGCCTCGGCTTCCCATGTGGCACTTTCAACTTGTTGGTTCCTCCAAAGGACCTTGATGGAAGCTACATATTTGTTCTCAACCTCTTCACTTGTCTATCAAAAATTCTCACCAAGACCTCCTCATAGGTCAAATTATCTCTCCTATGACACCCATAACATCCAAGGGCGCTATAGCACTTGGGTCACCCACATACTTTCTCAACATGGACACATAGAAGATCGAATGAACCATATTCATCTCTATAGCAACTCCAACTCATAAGCAACCTTACCCACTCTCTTCAAAACTTTATAGGGACCCACAAATCTTAGGCTCAATTTCCCTTTCTTGCCAAACTAGACCGTACTCTTTATGATTAACACTTTCAGATAGACCCAATCACCAACCTCAAACTCAAGATCTCTTCTCCTCACATCGAAATAGGACTTTTGTCTCCTTTTGTCTGTTTTCAATCTCTCTCTAATCAAACTCACCTTATCCAAGGCCTTCATGACCAAATTCATACCTAGCAAAACCATCTCCCCCCTTCAAACCACGCAATCGGGGATCTATAACATCTACCATATAATGCTTGAGTGGTAGCTATTGTTATAAGCGAACACAATGAGTGGACGTTGTTCATCCCAACTACCCTTAAACTCCAAAACACAAGCCCTAAGCATATCCTAAAGGGTTTAGATTGTCCTCTCGTCTTCACCATCCATATGAGGATGAAAGCCCGTACTAAATTTATCCTTGGTACCAAGACCTCTTTGAAATGACCTGCAAAAGTCAGAATTGAATTGAGCATCCAGATCCCAAATAACAGACAAGGGCACCACATGCAATCAAACCAAATCATGAATGTACAACTTGGCATAATATTTGGCACCATAAGTAGTTTTGACCGGTAAGAAGTGAGCCGACTTTGACATTCTATCCATAATAACCCAAATAGAGTCAAAATGTTTCCTAGTCTTAGTCAACCCAACCACAAAATTGATGTTGATCTCTTCCCACTTTGAAGTATGAATTTCTATATATTGGGCTAGGGGACCTGACCTTTGATGTTCAGCTTTCACTTGTTAGCAATTTTGACATCTGGATATGAACTTGGCAATATCTCTCTTCATACCACTCCACCAATACACCTCGCTCAAGTCTCTATACAACTTTATAGAACTTGGGTGATTGGAATATGATGAATTATTGGACTTCTTCAAGATCAATTCTTTCTAGTCATCCACATTTGGCACACACAATCTACCTTGGTACCTAAGGGACCCATCTCACCCTTCGGAGAAAACCTTTGCTTGTACATCTCTCACCAAGCCCTTCAACTCTAGCAATGCGGGGTCAAGATCTTATTTTGCCTTTACCTCCTAAATCAAGGAAGATTTAGAACCATCAACCACCATTACACCATCATTATCAATTTCATCCAACCTAACCCCCAATCTATCCAACCGGTGAATCACTCTAGCCACCTCCTTACCACCATCATCAACATGAGCTAGACTACCCATGGATTCTCTACTTAGAGCATCGGCCACAACATTAGCTTTGTCGGGGTGATAATGCATACATATATCACAATCTTTAAGAAGCTCTAACCACCTTCTTTGTCTCAAGTTAAGATCTTTTTGAGTGAACACATATGGAAGACTCTTGTAGTATGTAACACATCAACATGAAACCCATAAAAGTAGTGATGCCAAATTTTCAAAGCAAATACCACATCCACCAATTCAAAATAATAGGTGGGATAATTCTTCTCATGCACCTTAAATTACCTAGAGGCATATGCTATCACCTTACCATTTTGCATCAAAACACACCCAAGCCAATTCGAGGAATCACAATATACAACAAATCTTTCCAACCCTTCTGGTAGAGCCAAGATAGGAGTGGAGACAATCTTATTTATCAATGTTCTAAATTTTTTTCACGTTGAACGATCAATACAAATTTTGCCTTCTTTTAGGTCAACATTGTCATAGCGGAAGCAATAGAAGAGAACTCATTTACAAACCTCCAGTAATTACCCGCTAAACCCAAGAAACTCTTAATATCCAATGGAGTCAAAGGTCTAAGCCAATTTCTAATCACCTCCATCTTCTTAGGATCTACCTTAATGCCATCACCCGATACCACATGCCCTAAAAAAGCAACATCTTTCAACCAAAACTCACATTTTTCATATTTAGCATACCACCTCTCCTCCCTCATGATTTGCCACACTATCCTCAAGTGATTCACATGTTCATCCTTGCTATGGGAATTAATTAGGATATCATCATTAAAAACCACCACAAATAAGTCAGGCTGGGTTTATAAACCCTATTCATGAGATCCATAAATATAGCCAGTGAGTTAGTCAACCCGTTGGACATAAACACAAACTCAAAGTGCCTATACCTAGTCCAGAAAGTCATCTTGGGAATATCACACTCCCTCACTTTCACTTGGTGATACCCAGACCAAAGATCAATCTTAGAAAAGTCACAAGCCCCTTGAACTTGATCAAAAAGGTCATCAATTCGTGGTAGAGGATACTTGTTCTTTATGGTGACTCTTTTAAGTTGGAGTAATCAATGCACATACTAAGAGAACCATCTTTTTTCTTCAGTACACCCTAACATGACTTACTAGGCCTTATGAAGCTCTTTTCCAACAAATCCTTCAACTGCTCCTTTAACTCATTCAATTCCGCCAGGACCATACGATAAGGGGGAATAAAAATGGGTTCAAGTATCGAGAAGGAGGTCTATACCAAAGTTTATTTCCCTTTTGGGAGGAACAATGGGAAGATCATCGGGAAAGACATCAAGAAACTTATTAACCACCACATAACGACTTTCTCACTCATATACAGGCTCATTAGGGAATTGGAATTTAACCCTATAAGTTCTATAATAAATAGAAGCATAATATGCATGCAATCAATCCATCCCAAGAATGAAATCAAAATCCACTCTATGTTATTCAACAAAATCAAAAGGCTAGATTTTATGAAATATGAACACGGGATAATTTCTATTGACTCTTTTAGCAACAATGGACACACCAATTGGGGTAGACACTTCATAAGGTTCACACAACAATTTGGGATTAACATGAAACTTTTTCGCAACAAAAGGAGTAACAAAAGAAAGAGTAGCACCCAGGTCGATCAATGCATACACATCAAAATCAAAAACCTTTAACATACTTGTGATGCCATCGAGAACCTTATCCACCCCTTGTCTCTGTTGAAGAGCATAAAATCTATTTTACCTTGGAGCACCCCCTTATTGGCCTCCTCTTCCCTCTTGACCCCATTTGCACCTTGACCTTGTGGATGACCATTTTATCTTTTTTTTGAGCATGAGGAAAATCAATAAACTTGTGACCCATCTCACCATAACATAAGCAAGCATAAGAATTCCTCAAACATGGACCACTATGATTCTTTTCACACCTTAGGCTTCTGGGTTTTTCCATTCCTCCATCACCACCTTGGACCCTTGGGTTGGTCACTTTATCATTGGCAAACCTCTTGGTAGGAGCTTCGAATGACCCTTGGCCTTGGAACTTGTAGCCTTGTGGAAACTGGCCACCCTTAGATCCTTGGAAACCACCTTCAAAAGGATCCCTCTTAGATTCACCACTTCTTCATTTTCTAAGCTTTCCCCCCTCTAAATGCTCAACATATGTCATGAGGCGGGACAAACCTATATCACCTACTAGTATAGTGGTATGAAACTCCTCATTTACTAATTTAGACACTCTCGACACAAATTTGTTCATCGTCTAACTAGGCTCGACAACCAATTGTGGAGCATACTTGGAGAGTTGGATGAACTTGAGGGCATAATCCCTCAAACTCATGGAACCTTGCTTAAGGTTCATAAACTCCATCATCTTCACCTACGTTAGATCGATAGGAAAGAACTAGTTTAGGAATAGAGCGTTGAACTCTTCCTAAGTGATAGCATCATCATTCCCCTTCTCCAACTTCCATTGTGTAATCCAAATTTGAGCCACCCATTTGAGATGGTTGGCCACAAACTCCACTATTTTCTCTAAATTGATGCCCATGATGGAAAACACCTTGTACACTCCTCTATGAACTCTTGGGGATCTTCATCCATCTTGGACCTACGAAACTCCGGTGGGTTCATTCTTGTGAAATACCTCACCCTAGAAGCCCGAGTGGGAGCATGAGGTGCTTGGGCCCCTTGGTTGATTTGGTTGGTCATAGCATGAGCCAACATTGTAATAGCATCTCAGAACTCATCTTGAGCTATCCCTCCTCCTTGAGGAGCTTGAGGAGCGGGAGGGACTAGTTCCTCCACGGTTGTATAGGCTCTCCTTAGTCTCTCTCTTGGAATCGGCATGATCTAGAATAGAAAAGAGCATTTTTTGGGGGAAAAAGCCTTACACTTATATCTAAAGCACATTATAGACCATGAAGAAGTGAAATATTTTGTAAAACGCCTCATAGCCTCCGATTCATAGTTGTGGCGTTATTCACAACCATGAATACGACTCTAATCAATGCAGTGTGTTGGATTCCTTGGACCAAAAACAACCTAGTCCCTGATACCAAGTTTCTCACGACCCAAGCCAAGGGCCTACAAGTGACACGACGAATGGGAACCCAAAGGGACACAAATAAGCTTCTTACTATATCAATCACACATCCTTGGTCGCAGAAACAAAGTAAACAATAACAAGAGATATAATAAAAAGCGAAGTGGGAGTAATGGAAGTCTTTGATAATCATTACAGCAATAAAGAGTCAAACTCAAGCATAAGATCATCATAATATCCAACAACACGTCTAACATGGAATGGAGTGGGGCTAGGACAGTTTCCTAGCTCACCCTCATACTAATAAATATTCCATATAAAGAAGTCTCAAAATAACATGAGTAATAAAGATAGTGTCCTCGGACTTGAGGACTCACCAAAGCTTGCTGCAAAGGATCGTACTAGACATGTGGAGGATGATCAAATGGTGCTCCAGTCCCTATATGGTATTATCATATAGGCATAGAATATATGTTAGTACATTTGAATGGACACAATATGTAGGATGCAATGAAATAAGACATAAGCCAATATAGTCAAAATACATAGTAATAGGAAATAGATAAGTGTAATCTCAATACGACATCTATCATCAATGCTTGAAGTAAAACATGCTTCTAAAATAATTCAATTTGTAAAAAACATAATACATGTATGGGAAGAAACCCTAACCAAAAAAAGTAAGACCAAGCGAGCTACAACTTAGAATCCCCATGATTACCCCTTATCAGTAAAGAGGTGGTCTACTTGCCAAGGTAAATCGTACTTCACCTTATGGGAACTCATCCCATTTCAGAGAAGTAACCCTCCTTATAGAAACCCATACTATTTCGAAGTTGATTTCTTGATAAAGTGCACTAAATGGATCCACTAGTACAGTAAGGGTAAAGTATAATCCTATATTGGCACAGAGGAAAGGAGTCTGTACCCTTGAAGATAGTCCATGCCAACATCTAACCCATTGGTGCTAAGTCTAATCCCACGGAATACTTGAAATAATCATACTTTAATCAGAGCATGAATAACTTGTAAGAACATGATTTGAGTAGCTCATAAACATGCTTGACCTCTAATGGTGAGCCTAACTTGAAACATTAGAGTAGATCATAATCATACATGAACCCTTCTTTAACATGAATGACTCACAAGAGGTAAAAATCTTGAAATAGGGCTTAACTTGATGCTTGTAACATCATAGATACTTTTCATGAATTCAATGCATACTTGAAAGCCCTTAATCATCATATAGTTACTTGAGTTGTAAATCATGAAATAGATCATCAATAACTTGAGAATTCTTGACTTGATAATTTGTCAAACACTTGGTGGATTCATGATGCTAGTTCGAAATCATGCAATTTGAGAGTGAAATAAGATGAGAAAACTTAATCCAAATCAACCCACCTCCATGTAGTAAAACCCTTATGTAGGGTACCTTGAAATCCATCATCAAATCTTATAATATATCATAGTTTCATAGCTCAAAACATGCATAGTTTCAATAGGTAAAATAAATTCATAGCATAAGCTTGAAATACATAGACATGCATAATCAATCAATATTTCATAAAACCCAACATAATTTATACTCATAATCCCTGATAAAAGATACCAATAGATGATACAACTTGAAAACATGTTGTCTTCATAAAAGTAAAGTTGGGCTCCATGAGCAAAAGGACCTAATGGATGAAACCCACATACCTCAAACTTGGTTTACTTGAGATTCTCCTGAAGAGAAATTAGAGCTTGAAGTAAATTCTTTAGTTCTTAAGTTAAGCTTAAAATCCTTAAAATTTGAATGAGATACTTGGTTAAGTCTTGGAGAGGTTTTTGAGAGGGTCTTGAGTGACATAGAGTTACAAGATTGGTATGTATAGGCAATTTCTCGCTTAAGTGGGCGGTGGGCTATGACACCAATGCCCTTGACCAAAATGAAAAACTAAGAAAAAAGTTACACTAGTACGCATCCTTGGCGCGATGCAGACCCATCATGCAGACCACTTTTTTACTGCTCTAAGGCGAGGATGCTCGGTGGAAATCATTAATTAGCAAAAATTATTTTTGACTACAGGTCCTCCAAAACCCGGGTTATATCTATTCCCCACTCAATTTTGCCCACTGATCGAGAATTTGAATTCAGATTTTTCGCTGGGGCCATACAGTAATGGGGAATGGAAATGGGTTGAGTATCGGGTAGGAGGTCTATACCAAAGTCTATTTATCTATTAGGAGGAACACAAGGAAGCTCATCGGGAAAGACATCAAGAAGCACATTGACTATCAAAACCAACTAAATAGGAAGGACTTTGGACTTAACATCCCTAACCTTCACAAGATGATAGAGGCAACCTTGAGAAATCAACTTTTGGGCTTTAAGACAAGAAATGAATCTACCCTTGACCACTACATCACGACTTTCCACTCAAGGACAGGCTCATTAGAGAATTGAAATTTAACCCTATGGGTTCTACAATCAATAGAAGCATAATATGCATGTAACCAATCCATCCCAAAGATTGCATAAAAATCCACCATATCTATAATAACAAGGCAAAGACTTTATGCAATATGAACATAGGCCAATTTCTATAGACTCTTTTAGCCACAACGGACTCACTGACGGGGATAGACCCTTCATAAGGCTCACACAACAATTTGGGAGAAACCTTAAGCTTTTTGGGAACAAAAGGAGTAATGAAAGAAATAGTTGCACCCGAATCTATCAATGCATACACATCAAAATTAAAAACACTTAACACACCACTGATGACATTGGGCACCTCCTCCACCCCTTGTCTTCCTTGTAGAGCATAAAATCTATTTTTCCTTGGAGCACGCCCTTGTTGGTCGTCCTTTGCCGTTAGACCCACATTAGCACCTTGGCCTTAAGGACAACAATCTCTACCTTTGTTTTGGGCATGAGGGTAATTACTAACCTTTTGATCCATTTCACCACAATCAAAGCAACAACGAGAATTTTTCAAACACAGACTACCATTGTTTCTTCCACACTTTTGGCACTTAGGGTGTGTTATCAAACCATTACCACCTTGGAATCTTGCATTATCATTAGCAAATCTCCTATTAGTAGTATTAGAAGACCCTTGGCCTTGGAACTTTGGCATTTAGGGTGAGGCACCCTACCATTTCCTATGATTTGCCCCCTCTAGTTGCTCGGCATAAGTCATAAGCTGAGACAAGCCCATATTGCTCACCATCATGGCGATACGACACTCCTTATTGACCAAGTTGGACATGCTCAACATAAATTTGTTCATCCTTGATCTAGGTTCGGTTGCCAATTGTGGAGCATACTTGGAGAGCTTGTTGAACTTGAGCACATACTCCCTCACACTCATGGAACCTTGCTTAAGGTTCACAAACTCCATCATCTTAGCCTCTCTTAGCTCGATTGGAAAGAAACTTTTAACTCTTCCTAAGGGATACCATTATCATTCCCCTTCTCCAACTTCCATTGAGTAAACCAAATTTGAGCCACCCCTTTGAGTTGGTAGGCCGCCAACTCTGCCTTTTCCTCCGAATTGACCCCTATGATGGATAGAACCTCGTATACCTCATCTATGAATAATTGGGGATCTTCATCCATCTTGGACCCATAGAACTCATATGGATTCATTCTTGTGAAATCCTTCACCCTAGAAGCCCGAGTGGGAACATAATGATCTTGGGCCCCTTGGTTAATTTTGTTGGTCATAACATGAGCCAACATTGTAATAGCATCTAGAAACTCATCTTGGGTTACTCATATACCTTGAGGTGCTTCAGGAGTAGGATGGGCTGGTTTCCCTTCAGGTGTACGGGCTCTCCTTAGTTTCTTTCTTGGAATCGGCATGATCTAGACTATCAAAGAGCATTCGTTGGGAGGAAAAGGCCTTACACTTACATCTAAAGCGTGATATAGACCATGAAGAAGTGAAACATTTCCTAAAATGCCTCATAGCCTCCCATTCAAAGTTGTGGCATGCTTCACAACCCTTAATATGACTCTAATCAATGCAGTGCTTTGTATTCTGAGGACCATAAACAACCTAGTGCTCTGATACTAAGTTTGTCATGACCCCAGCCTAGGGCCTACACGTGACACAATGAATGGGAACCTGAAAGGACCCAAATAAGCCTCTTAGCATATCAATCACACATCATTGGTCATAGAAACAAAGTAAACAATAACAAGAGATATAATAAAAAGGAAAGGAGGACTAATGAAAGTCTTTGATAATCATTCCAGCAATAAAGAGTCAAACTCAAGCTTAAGCATATCATAATATCCAATGACATGTCTAACATGGAATGGAGCGGGGGCGAATATAGTTTTCAAGCTCTTTCTCATACTAATAAATATTCCACATAAAGAAGTCTCAAAAGAACAAGAGTAATAAAGATAGTGCCCTCAGACTTGGGGACTCACTAAACGTTGCTTTAAAGGATCATACTAGTCACGTGGAGGATGATCAAATGGTACTCCGGTCCCTATATGGTAATATCATGTAGGCATAGAATATGTGTTAGTACGCTTGAATGGACTAAGTATGTAGGACGCAATGAAATAAGACATAAGCCAATATGGTCAAAATACATAGTAATAGGCAATAGATAAGTGTAATCTCATTATGGCATGTATGATCAATGTTTGAAGTAAAACATGCTTGTAAATCATTTAATTTGTATAAAAGATAACACTTGTGTGGGAAGAGACCCTAACTGACAAAAGTAAGACTAAGCGAGCTACAACTTGGAATCCCGAATATTACCCCTTATCAGTAAAGATGTGGTCTACTTGCCAAGGTAAACAGTACTTCACCTTACGGGAACCCATCCCATTTCGGAGAAGTAACCCTCCTTATGGGAACCTATCTCATTTCGGAGTGGATTTCATAATAAAGCACTAAATGGATCCACTAGTATATCAAGGGTAAAGTATATTCTTATGTTGGCACATAGTTTGGGGAAAGGAGTATGGACCCTTGAAGATAGTCCATGCCGACATCCAATCCATCTGTGCTAAGTCTAATCCCACGGAATACTTGAAATAATTATACTTTAATCATAACATAAATGACTTATAAGAACATGATTTGAGTAACTCATAAACATGCTTGACCTCTAATGGTGAGCCTAACTTGAAACATTAGAGTAGATCATAATCATACATGAACCCTTGCTTTAACATGAATGACTCACAAGAGGTAAAAATGTTGAAAAGGGCTTAACTAGATACTTGTAACATCATAGATACTTTTCATGAATTTAATGCATACTTGAAAGCCCTTAATGATCATATAGTTACTTGAATTGTAAATCATGATATAGATCATCAATAACTTGAAAACTTTTTACTTGACATTTTATCAAACACTTGGTGGTTTCATGATGCTAGTTCAAAATTATGCAATTCGAGAGTGAAATAAGATGAAAAAACTTAATACAAATCAACCCACCAACATGTAGTAAAACCCTCATGCAAGGTACCTTGAAATCCATCATAAAATCTCATAATAGATCATACTTTCATAGCTCAAAACATGCAAAGTTTCAATAGGCAAAATCAATTCATGGTATAAGTTTGAAATGCATAGACGTGCATAATCAATCAATATTTCTTAAAACCACAACATAATTTATACACATAATCCGCAATAAAAGATACCAACAGATGATACAACTTAAAAATAGGCAATCTTCATAAAAGGAAATTTGGGCTCCATGAGTGAAAGGACCCAATGAATGAAACCTACATACCTGAAATTTGGTTTTCTTGAGATGATCTTGAAGAGAACTTAGAGCTTGAAGTGAATCCTTGAGCTCCAAAGTTAAGCTTGAAATCCTTGAAATTTGAATGAGATATTTTATTAGGTCTTAGAGAGGTTTTTGAGAGGGACTTGGATGATATAGAGTTGAAAAATAGATAAGTATAGGCGATTTCTCACATAAGAGGGCATGGGGCTACGACACCAATACCCTTGGACAAAATGAAAAAGTAAGGAAAAAGTTATACTGGTACACACCCTTGGCGAGATGCGGACCCGTTGGATAGGCCACTTTTTTACTGCTCCACGTCCCTGGTGCATTGCGGCCAGGGCGAGGATGCTTTGCGGAAATCATAAATTAGCAAAAATTATTTTTCACTACAGGTCCTCTAAAACCCGCTTATACCTATTCCCCACTCAATTTTCGCCCCCGATCGAGAATTTGAAGTTAGACTTTCTATTGGGGCCATACGGTAAAGGGGATTGGAAATGGGTTCAACATCGGGAAGGAGGTCTACACCAAAGTCCATTTCCCTTTTGGGAGGAACACTAGGAGGGAGAGACATCATGAAACACATTGACCATCAGAACCAACTAAATAGGAAGGACTTTGGACTTAACATCCCTAACCTTCGAAAGATGATAGAGAAAACATTTAGTAATCAAATTTTGGGATCTAAGACAAGAAATGAATCTACCCTTGACCACCACATCACAACATTCCACTCAAGGACAGGCTATTAGAGAATTGAAATTTAACCACACGGGTTCTACAATCAATAGAAGCATAATATCATGCAACCAATCCATCTCAAGAATGGCATCAAAATCCACCATATCTAAAATAACAAGGCAAGACTTTATGCAATATGAACATGGGGAAATTTCTATAGACTCTTTTAGCCACAATAGATTCACCAACGGGGGTAGACACTTCATAAGGCTCACATAACAATTTGGGACTAACATAAAGCTCTTTCGGAACAAAAGAAGCAATGAAAGAAATAGTTGCACCCGAATCTATCAAAGCATATACATCAAAATAAAAAACACTTAACATACCACTGACAATGTCAGGCACCTCCTCCACCACTTGTCTTCCTTGAAGAACATAAAATCTATTTTTCCTTGGAGCATGCCCTTCTTAGCCTCCCTTTTCCCTTGGATCCGCATTAGCACCTTCGCCTTGAGGACAACCATCTCTACCTTTGTTTTGAGCATGAGGGTAATTACTAACCTTGTGACCCATTTCACCATAATCAAAGGAAGCATTAGGATTTTTCAAACACGGACCACCATGGTTTCTTCCACACTTTTGGAACTTAGGGTGAGTCATCATATCATTACCACCTTGGAATCTTGGATTATCATTAAAAAATCTCCTTAGGAGTATTGGAAGATCCTTGGCCTTGGAACTTGTGGCATTTAGGGTGAGGCATCCCACCATTTCCTAAGATTTCCCCCTCTAGTTGCTCTACATAAGTCATGAGCTGTGACAATCCCATATTGCTCACCATCATGGCGGTACGATCCTCATTAACCAAGTAGGACACGCTCGACACAAATTTGTTCATCCTTGATCTAGGTTCGGCTACCAATTGTGGAGCATACTTGGAGAGCTTGTTGAACTTGAGGGAATACTCCCTCACACTTATAGAACCTTGGTTAAGGTTCACAAACTCCATCATCTTAGCCTCTGTCAGCTCGATTGGAAAGAAACAATTAAGGAATGCCACTTTGAACTCTTCCTAAGGGATAATATTATCATTCCCCTTCTCCAACTTCTATTGAGTAAACCAAATTTGAGCCACCCATTTGAGTTGGTAGGCCGCCAACTCCGCCTTTTCGTCCGAGTTGATCCCCATGATGGAAACCACCTCGTAAACCTCATCTATGAATTCTTAGGGATCCTCATCCATCTTGGACCCATAGAACTTCCGTGGATTAATTCTTATGAAATCCCTCACCCTAGAAGCCGGAGTGGGAGCATGAGGGGCTTGGGCCCCTTGGTTAATTTTATTGGTCATAGCATGAGACAACATTGTAATAGCATCTCGGAACTCATTTTGGGCTACTCTGCCACATTGAGGTGCTTTAGGAGTGGCAAGGGTTGGTTTCTCCTCGGGTGTATGGGCTTTCCTTAGTCTCCCTCTTGGAATCGGCATGATATTGAAGAGAAAAGAGAACTATTTAGGGGTAAAACCTTACACTTACATCTAAAGCACAATGTAGACCACTAAGAAGTGAAACATTTCCTAAAACACCTCATAGCTCCCATTCATAGTTGTGGTATGCTTCCCGACCATGAATAAGACTCTAATCGACATGGTGTGTTGGATTTTCAAGGATAATTAACAACCTGGTGCTCTGATAACACGGTTGTCAAGACCCATGCCTAGGACCTAGATGTGACACGGCGAATTGGAACCCGAAGGGACCCTAAACAAGCCTCTTAGCATATCAATCACACATCCTTGGTCGTGGATGCAAATTAAACAACAACAACAAGAGATATAATAAAAAGGGAAGTGGGACTATGAGAAATTTTGGCATTCATAAAGGCATAAGAGAGTCAAGCTCGTAGCGTAAATACATCATAATATCCAACAACAGCTCTAACATGGAATGGAGCGAGGGTCAAGGCACTTTCCATGCTAAACCTCATAATAACATGTGTTCTACATAAGAAGTCTCAAAATAGCAAGAGTAATATAGATAGTGTCCTGGGACTTGAAGACTCCCCAAAGTTTATCTCCAAAGTATCAACTAGCCACGTGGAGGATGATCAAAAGGTTCTTTGACCCCGACATGGTAACATCATCTAGACATATAGTATGCGTTAGTACCTTTGATGTACTAAGTATGCCGGATGCAATGCAACAAAACATAAGCCAATATAGTCAAAATGCGTACTCATAAGTAATGGATATATAATCTCAACATGACATGCGTGATCATTGCTCATAATAAAACATGCTAATCAATCATTCATCATGCACAATATATCCATATATATCATATATATGTGGGAAGTGACCTCAACCAACATATACCAAGCAGCTACAACTTGGACTCCAAGGCATGACATCCCTTCAGTTCAGGTGACCGTGCATGACACCCCACAGCGAAGTGTGGTTTACTTGCCGAGGTAAAACAAACATGATAACATAAACTAGATGGATCCACTATTATAACATAGGTAGTAATCGTAATTCTATGGTGGTACATAGTATATAGACTAATGACTTTATATAAGGACCCCTTGAATCGAGCTCCTATCTTAAGCCTCTATCTGTGCTAAGTCAAATCCCACAGAATATTTGAAATAATCATAACTTGTATAACATATAATAATCATGGAATCATGACATGAGTAGCTCTTGAAACATGCTTGACCTCTAATAGTGAGCCTAACTTGAACATGAGAGTAGATATTAATCATAGGTGAACCCTTTCTTTAACATGAATGGCTCACAAGTGGTAAAATTCTTGAAATAGGTCTTAACTTGATACTTGCAAACTCATAGATACTTTTCATGAGTTCAATACATACTTGAAAGCCCTTAATCATCATATAGTCACTTGACTTTTCTCAAACACATGGTGTGTTCGTGATATTTGTTCAAAATCATGCAACTCAAGAGTAAAACAAGATGATTAAACTGTATGCAAATCAACCCACCAACATAGTAGTAAAACCTTCATGTAGAGTACCTTGAAATCCATCACAAAAGCTCAGAATAGTTCGTAGCTCAAAACATGCATAGTCCCAATAGACAAAATCAATTCACGGAATAAGCTTGAAATAGACATTCATGCATAATCAATACATGGTAATACCCCATTATGATTTGTATTTATATTTCATAATAAGAGATACCCATAGGTAATACAACTTGAAATCATGCAATTTTCACAAAAGGGAAGGTTGGGCTCCATGGGTGAAAGGACTCATGGATGAAGACCCACATACCTTAAATCTTGAATCCCTTGAAATGAAATAGAAGTAGAATTAGAGGTTGAAATGAATCCTTGAGTCCCAAAATTAAGCTTTAAATCCTTAGAGTTGAATGAGAGAATTGACAGAGTCTTAGAGAGGTTCTAGAGAGGGGTTTTGTTAGTTATAAAGTTGAAAAATGGCTAAGTATGGGTGATTTCACATTTAAGTTGGCATGGGGCAATGACCCCAATGCCCTTGGGCAAAATAAGAAAACTAAGGAAAATATTACACTATTTCGTACCCCTGGTACTACGCGGACCAGATGCAGACTTCAAAATACATATGGAGGCACGTCGTTCCCTAGGCGCGTATAACCACCAGAAATTGTAAATTAGTAAAAATCATTTTTGCTAGGGTCTTCTAAAATCCTTGTTATACCCATTTCCTATTCAATTTTGCCCCTCCAATCGAGAATATGTAGTTGCATTTTTTTGAAATCACGCACGAATTTTAAGAAATTTGGAAATTAAGATTATGGGACATTTTGAAGCACATGAGGTGCTTCACTAACTCTCCCTTGGGAATATTCATCCCTGAATGTCAAATAAACATGCATAAGAGAAGTACTTATGAAGGTTTCAGTCCGACATAAACGCAACAAATGCATTTAAACATTATTTTCAAAAGTCCCAACATGAATGTCAAAATCAGCATAAAGTTTTTACCTTAAACATTAATGCATCCAAAATGACATGAGGGATGAAAATTAAGACATGAATTCATAAATGAGATTTAATGTATTACATTCGACTTGAGTTGAGTGGAAAAGGTATGGGTAACATATTTTCATGCCCGCCTCGACTTCCCACGTGGAACTTTCAACTTGTTAACTCCTCCAAAGAACCTTGATGGATGTTACATCTTTGTTTATCAACCTCTTCACTTGTCTAACAAAAATATTCATCGGGATCTCCTCATAGGTCAAATTTTCCTCCACAACACCCACAACCTCTAAAGGCACTATAGCACTTGGGTCACCAACACACTTAATCAACATAGACACATGGAAGACAGGATGAACTATATCCATATCCTTAGGCTCCTCCAACTCATATGCAATGTTACCAACTCTCCTCAAGAAGCAATAAGGACCCACTGTTCTTGGGATTAATTTTCCTTTCTTTCCAAACTGGATCACACCCTTCATGGGTGAGACTTTCAAGTAAACTCATTCACCAAATTTAAACTCAAGATCTGTTCTTCTCATATCGGAGTAGGACTTTTGTACACTTTGGGCTATCTTTAATCTCTCCCTTATCAACCTCATATTCTCCAAGGCTTCCATAACAAAATTCATACCTAGCAATGCCATCTCCCTCACATCAATCCACCCAAACGGGGATCTACAATGCCAACTATATAAAGCTTAAAAGGGAGTCATGCCAATGCTTGAGTGGTAGCTATTATTATAAGCAAACTGAATAAGTGGAACATGTTCACCCTAACTACCCTTGAACTCCAAAACACAAGCCCTAAGCATATCCTCAAGAATTTGGATAGTCCTTTCGGCTTGGCCATCCGTTTGAGGATGAAAAGTCGTGCTAAGCTTGACCTTTGTACCAAGGCCCCTTTGGAAGGACCTCCAAAAGTGAGAAGTGAATTGAACACGATGATCCAAAATGATAGGCAAAGGCACCCCATGCAATCTAACAAACACATGAATATTCAACTTGGCATAATCTTTGGCACCATAAGTGTTTTGGGCTAGGAGAAAGTGAGCCAACTTTGCCATTCTATCAACAAAGCATATAGTGTCAAAGTTTCTGCTGGTCTTAGACAACCCAACCACAAAATCCATGTTGTTCTCTTCCCACTTCAAAGTAGAATTTTCTATGTCTTGGTCTACGCCAACCAACCTTTTATATTCGGCTTTCACTTGTTGACAATTGTGACAATCGGATACAAACATGGCAAAATCTCTATTCATACCACCCCACCAATACATCTCCCTCAAGTCTCTATATATCTTAGTAGAACCGGGGTGGAGAGAATAAGATGAGTTATGTGCTTCCTTTATAATCAATTCTCTCAAATCATCAACATTAGGCACACACGAACTACCTTTAAGTACACCATCTCTACCTTGGGAGAAAACCTCCATTTTACCATTCTTAACCAAGGCCATAAACTCTAGTAAGACGGGGTCAAGGTCTTGTTTTGACTTGACTTCCTCAATCAAAAAAGATTTAGAACCATCAACAGCCATTATACCACCATTTTTAACTTCATCCAACTTAACCCCCTATCACGCCCAAAGCCCCGTTAGGGTAGAGTGGCACCCGTTATCGATAAGGCTCGGGAGAACCAACCTGTATCGATGCGCTTTCTATACATATTATAAGGAATTTCTATATTTGACATGCCTTTATGAAAATAAACAGTGATAACAAGCCAAAAGAAAATTCATATGACTTGGCCGTTGGGGTCACGGTGTCTAAAGTACGAGACATGACCACACTTTAATTAACATAGTCTACAAACCCTCTAGATAAGGAGAAGTATCTGACAAGGATCGGGACACGCCCCGCCTTGGCTAACTATACAACACAAAAATATAAGCTCTAGACACACAAAATTCCAAAGCAACCTGGCGCTTGATAACAATAGCTAGATATCCAGTACTCCTACTGGGGAGATCTACTGACACCTGTACCTACAACATGAAATGCAAGTCCCCCGCAAGGGACGTCAGTACGAGATAATGTACTGAATATGTAAGGCAGGAAACACTATATATGAAGTAACACCTCAAATGAAACAATGCACTAGTGTAGGATAAGAGACCACTCTTAGTTATACTACGGGATCATGTACTTTATGTTCTTTTTATTACTTTACCTTTATTGTATAATCTGTGCACAATATGTAATTCAAATGACCATCTAATCAGTGGTAAATCTATATCGTGATCGGCACTGGCTAGGCTTTTCCTTTAACCCCTTGGGCTACCCCCTGTGATGGGATTGACCCTGGCTAGGTGATTCTTCGCGGGTTACCACCCATCAATAAACAATATACTTTATCATTCAATTACCTCTGAGATGATTCTTTTGGTGCTCACAATATTGGAGCTGTAAGACTATAGATGTAGCATGTGACATGTAGATAATCGTACAAGACAAGAAGACAATAAAAAGAGTACGTTACACAAATAACGAAATGCGTATGAGATGAAACAACTCGTGAACTTTGTTTAGCAACAAGAACCCATGTAACTTGGTATCCACGTATGTATGCAAATTTGAAGATGACTATGTATGGGAGCGTATGAACATGTGACAGAGTAGATACATGGTTAATAGTTGTGTCGGAGTTGGTAAGTGCTTCTATGTGCCAAGAAGAGATCTATTTTTCATGCCAAATAATATGAACTCAGGTAGCCTTACATACCTCGTTGTATGACGTCGCTATTACCTCGAGATAACCTTACCTTCCTCCAAATATTTATCTACAACATAGTAGGTGATAAAACTAGCATTAGCATTCAATAGATACATCTTGGCAACCCAATCTCATCAAAAAAATAACATACGGGCAGCAAGAGTATAATTATAAACCCGAGCGTATTCTTTCAATCTTTCCACCCCTAATCATATTTTCAAATACACATTCTCATATACATATCATGAGCAACCTATTTTATTTTCATAAAATCCTACAACAGTCCATAAGGTACAACACATAACAATTATACACAACATAAAAATGGGTGGCATAATGTTACATCCCTTTGCTACATTTTGACGTCGACCAGTCCAAACCTGTTCCAACTTTAACCAAACAGTCCCCACCATTTATACACATAAAATAAGTCCTAAAATTTTTCAAAAATAGTCCTCAAAATAGGTAGAGGATGTGAGACCATAGTCCTCAATCAATCAGCCCACAAGTTCCTATTACGAGGAAAATTACGATATCACACAAAAACTCACTTTTGCGGACTGTAAAAATGGTTCAGCAACCTTATTTCATCATTATAGAACCAATATTCATAAAGAAAAGTAGCATCCCTTCAAAACCAATCAAACCAAAAAGATAAAAGCTTCCAAATAAACAAGAAAAATGTACAATAACTTTTGGAACACATGCTGTCCAACAATTTCAGCAAGCATAACTAGCATATATTTCTTGTTTGTCATGGGATAAGTATAACAAATACATAGATATTTTCACTTATCTTAGATTTAAAGATTTCGATTTTCTTCAAGAACCCTAGAGGGTTGTATCGGCTACCTTGTGAAGTGAAGTAAAGAGAAAACAACTCTTTAGGAAAGTTGAAAAATTGTTTCATGTGAAATGACTTAAGGGGCTGTTTTTGAGCCCTTTTAAAGGGTCTCTTTGACCAACATTCTCTTGCACGTTTGACCACATATTGGTACATATTAAGAATTTGGTGATGCAGCAGCTTGGCCCTCACACTTGGGTCTAAATGGGTCTCAAAGTTGATGGGCCTTGGCTGCCCATTTTTCCTAATTCCTCTTCATTTAGTTTGGGCACAATTAGTCAAGTGGGTTGTTATGTACTTGGGCCCTTTTGTTATTCATCTTGGGCTGTAAGTATTGTCCATTTACGATAGTAAAATACGGGCTAAAGTTATACCCTTGACACGGACTTTATTCATAATCAAAATTGGACAAATTCGAAGTCGGGCCTCGTCTCCATTTAGCTAGCAAATTTAAGCTAAGCAAGTACGTGACTCACTTGCTAGCTTGCTAAGTCCTACAAGAACCTCACTTCCTTACCTCGTTTAAGGTCATGATCTCCTCACCCTAACTTAAAACTTATTTACACTCGACCCTCTTCAATGCTAGACATACATGTTGCCCTCTAATTTGAGATTCAAGCACTTTTGAAAATATTGGTGCTAATTTGAAAAGCCATATCATGTTTCATTTGCATAGTACTAGTATTGTAAGATGTGGAGTGTTACACCCCCAACCTAGCCAACTGATAAACTTCTCTATCCACCTCCTTACCACCACTATCAATATGAGCTAGGCTTCACATGGACACTATACTTAGAGCATCAGCCATAACATTAGCTTTGTCAGGATGATAATGCACACTCATGCCATAATCTTGAAGGAGCTCTAATGACCTTCTTTGTCTCAAGTTAAGGACTTTTTGTGTGAACACTTATTGTAAACTCTTTTGGTCGGTAAACACATCAACATTAACCCCATATAAGTAGTGATGCTAAATTTTCAAAGAAAACACCATGGCTGCCAATTCAAGATCATAGGTGTGATAATTTTGCTCATGCCCTTAAGTTGCCTAGAGGCATATGTTATTGGTACCATTATGCATCACAACACAACCCAAACCAATACTTGAGGCATCACAATAAATCACGAACCTTTTCAACCCTCTGGTAGAGCCAAGATAGGAGTGGAGACAAGCATATCTTTCATAGTTTGATAACTCTGTTCACTTTCATCGATCCACATGAATTTAGCCTTCTTTTGGGTCAACTTTGTCATAGGGGAAATAGTAGAAGAGAACCCATTCACAAACCACTGGTAGTAACCCCGCAAACCCAAAAAACTACTAATATCCGATAGAGTCAAGGGTCTAGGCCAATTTCTTATCATCTCTGTCTTCTTAGGATCTACCTTAATGACATCACCCGACACCACATGCCCTAGAAAAGCAACATCTTTCAACCAAAATCCATACTTTTCATATTTAGCAAACAATTTCTCATTCCTCAAGATTTACAACACCACCCTTATGTGATTCACATGTCCTTCCTCACTCAGGTAATAGATCAATATATCATCAATAAAGACCACCACTAACTTAGCAAGGTAGGGTTTAAAGGTCCTATTCATGATATCCATAAATATAGTCAGTGCATTAGTCAATCCAAAAGACATTACCACAAATTCAAAGTGTCGATACCTAGTCCAAAAAGTCGTCTTGGGAATATCACACTCCCTCACCTTCACTTTGTGGTATCCAGACCTAAGATCAATCTCAAAAAAGTGACTAGCCCCTTATAGTTGATCAAAAAGGTTGTCAATCCTTGGTAGAGGGTACTTTTTCTTTATGGTAACCCTATTAAGTTACTAGTAATCAATGTAAATTCTAAGGGAACCATACTTTTTCATCACAAACAACACTGGTGCACCTTAAAGTGACTTGCTAGGCCTTATGAAACCCTTCTCCAATAAATCCCTCAATTGATCATTCAACTTTTCAATTCCGCCAGTGCCATATAGCGAAGGAGAATGCAAATGGGTTGTGTATCAGGAAGGATACAAAGTTTCTCTTCCGGGAGCAACAAAGGATGCTCTTCGAGAAAGACATCGAGAAACATACTGACCACCAAAACTGATTCAATAGGAAGGACATTAGACTCAACATCTCTACCCTCAGTAGATGGGAAATGCAACCATTAGAAATCAACTTTTGGATTTAAGACAATAAATGAATCTACCCTTGACCACCACATTATGCCTTTCACACTCAAGGACAGGCACATTAGAGAACTCAAATTTAACCTTAAGGGTTCTACAATCAGTAGAAGCACGATATGCATGTAACCAATCCATGCCAAGAATAACATCAAAATTCAGCATATCTAATTCAACAAAATAACATGGCAAGACCTTATGCAATATGAACACGGGACAATTTCTATAGACTCTTTTAACAACAATGGACTCACCCACGGAGGTAGACACTTCATAAGGTTCACAAAATAATTCGGGACTCACATGAAGCTTTTTAGCAACAAAAGGAGTAATGAAAGAAAGAGTGACACCCAGATCTATAAGTACATATACATCATAATCAAAAAACCTTTAACATACCAGTGACAACAGCGGGCACCTCATTTCTTCCTTGGAGAACATAAAACCTATTTTTCCTTGGAGCACTCCTTTGTTGGTCTCTATTTGCCTTTTGACCTATAATAGCATCTTGGCCTTTAGGAGAACCATCTCTACTTTTGTTTTGAGCATAAGGATAATCAACAACCTTGTGCGCAACTTCACCTCAATCATAAAAAGTATTAGAGTTTCTCAAACATGGGCCATCACAGTTTCTACCACATCTTTTGCACTTAGGATTAGACACTCCACCATTACCACCTTGGAATCTTTGGTTATCATTAGAAAATCTCTTGTTAGGAGCATTGTTAGACACTAGGCCTTGGAACTTGTGTCCTTGAGGAAATCGGCGACCCATAGGACCTTGGAAACCACCTTCAAATCGAGCCCTCTTAGACTCAGCAATTCTTCTTTTTATAAGATTTTCCCCCTCTAGTTATTCAGCATATTTCATGAGCTGAGAGAAATCCATATCACTCACTAGCATGGCGGTACGACACTCTTCATTAACCAAGTCGGACACTCTCGGCACAAATTTGTTCATTCTAGCTCTAGGGTCGACCACCAAAGGTGGAGCATATTTTGATAACTTGTTGAACTTAAGGTCATACTACCCCACACTCATTGGACCTTGCTTGAGGTTCATAAAATCCATCATCTTAGCCTCCCTTAGCTCATTTGGAAAGAATTTTTTGAGGAAAGCGGCTTTGAACTTCTTCCAAGGAATAACATCATCTCTCCTATCCAATTTCAACTAAGTAAACCCAATTTAGGCCACACCTTTGAGTTGGTAGGCTGCTAAATCCACTTTTTCCTCTGTATTGACCTCCGTGATTGTTATGCCGAAAAATGGCTTTTTGTTTTGAAAAAAAGAAAAATTCAAAAATCAAGAATCGATCTCAACTCAATTAATTTAAGTGAAACCAATTTTTGAAATTCGAAAGAAAACAGATTAACCACCTAATTTTACAGATAATTAAGAAACCATTATATATTTAAAATGACCTAACAGAAAATTATTTTAAAATCCAGAGATAATGTTCGGGTTCATATTTTCACTTCAAGAAGGTTTTACGCACTCGAAATGGCCGCTAAATGCAGTTATCCAGTGATTAGAAAATTTGACTAACTTTAAAAGTATTTGATTGATTTTGAAAAAAAGTTGACTAGTTTAAAAATTGACTAATTTTGAAAGAATTGGTTAAATTTAAAAGAATGTGACCAAATGTGAAAGAATTGACTAAATTTGAAAAATGACTAAAGTTGAAAAATAACTAAATTTGAAAGACTTGACTAAATTTGGAAAAAAATACTAAGTTTCAAAGACTTAAACATGCATTTTTTTTAATTAGAGAATCACGAAAATCAAATAAAACTAACATAAATGGTTTGACTTTTGGGGGAATTTAATTAGATTGAAACCAAAAACAACAAAATGTTAGTATTAGCACCTATAATAACAAGTATATCAAATAATGTACAAATACAAAAATAAGAAGATTGAATTGAAATAAAATTTGGGCTAGGCAGGCCCAATCCTCCACCTGTCAAATAAAATCTTTGGGCCTGCCAGGACCATTGAAATGTTTTGCCCAGCTTTTGTTGATGGGCTTGTGGCCATATTTCCTGTAATATACACTTGGCGTATATTTTCTTTATTTTGGCTTTATGCCAGCATCCGAGAGGCTTGTCATGGCTCCCTTTCCTATGTATTGGGCTGACTCAATGAGGGAAAGTTTGGGCATCCATGGCCCAAGAAATGCAGGATGGGGAGTCTAAAACGGTTTCGGGGCATTGTTCATGCAAAGAAGTAAAATTAAGAATTAGTGGGAGACTCAAAATAATTCTAACGACGTAACTACACTGACAAGAAAAATGACACGCAAAACATTTTGATTCCAAAGCAACAATAAGACACCCCATAAACCACAATAAACTTAAAATCAAAATGAGTCACCACATCAGTACACTAAAGCAAGGATGAAACAAGTTTTTGGAGCAAGTTACACATTTAATCAAGATCGGAAGTTGACTTAAATAAACAGAAGGAAAGAGAGGCTGAACATTTAAGATTCATGTCAATGGAATTAGAGAAATCAATGAACCACCGCTTGATTTTAGAACCCAAATGAAAAGGAGAATTCTCCCATGGTTCTAAAATGAAAATGACCTTTTGAATGCGAATTAAGAGCTATCAGCAAACAACTAACCAATACTTTATTTTTACGATAATACATTATCCCTTTAGACGAAAAGGAATCCCTATCATTTTAGCAACAAAACTGGACTTTTGGAGACGATCGAAACAGAGGAAAAGATCAATTTAATAAAACAGCATCTTCTCTTTATGAACGGATCATTATACAGCTTTTAAAAGCAAACAAAGCTAGCAAAAGGCTAGGGACAAACCGACATAATAGATAAAGAATACTCAGCTTTCATGAAATTAGAACAAAGCAAACCTGGGACTGTTATAGATCAAAATTGAAACAAAACAAACTTCGTTTTTATTAACCAGATAATGAACTTACAGCAGCCTCATAGCTGCTCAGATTTCAAAAGGCCAGGATATTCAGTAAAAGAAACGAACTTCATTTTTATTAACCAGATAATAAACTTACAGCAGCATCATAGCATCTCAGATTTCAAAAGAATAGGACATTTAGTAAACGAAACAAACTTCATTTTTATTAACCAGATAATAAACTTACAACAGCCTCATAGCAGCTCCGATTTCAAAAGAACAGGATATTCAATAAAATAGGAAGATTTTCAACATAATACCATCGCTTTTGAGATTATTTCAGCTGAAAATTTCAGCTCGAATCAGAGATTTACCACATGACACAGAGAAAATAGTGAAGATTAGCCGTTTTCGGGCATTACTAGATGAACAAGACTCAGAAACCAACTGAAACAGCAAGAATCAAATAGAACATTTGAACGAAACTATGAAAACGATCTATGACTCTAGAAACCACCTCACTAGTTGATTGACTTCATACAACATTTGCAATCAAGCAAAAAGTAGATATGATGATTCAAATACAACGCAGTATCCATCCCATAGCCAAGCAATATCATAGTATTTCGAAGTTAACAAAAAAAAAACTATCTCAACAAAACACATCAGTGTCACAATATTAGTAAATCAACATCATAGCAATTCTAGTCGCAATAGGACATACATAAATAAAAGATTTCAGTATTATATCACAATTTATCTCGCAATCAAACACGAAGAAAATAGAAGGGAATAAATAAAAGTATTACCTTCTTTAAGCAGGAACTGGGACGACGAGCTTGACGGAGACGAGCTTACCACTACTAATCGATTTCTATATCGACTTAAAGCTGAGAATTTTAGAATCTCCCCAAAATCGATGAGCTTCTGGAAAATGAATTTGAAGGGAGATGCGCTATATCCGAATGTTATCAGTTAAAAAAATTGGGTTTCTTGATAATGTTTTTGGAGTTTTCAAAATCACCCCTTGCTAGGTTTTTTTGAAGTTCCCTCTGATTTCGGCGGCCGTCTCTGGTTTCTCTTACTCCTCTCCTTTTTTTTTGAAGAAGAAAGTTATATCTGTAAAAACTAGAGCAACGACTCTATTTGACAGGGGAGTATAGATTTGGGGAAAAGGGATTGCACCGGGGAAGGGGAAAAGCTTACGGGGAAGGGGAAAAAATTGCGGGGAAGGGGAAAGAATTCTGTGGAAAGGGAAAAGAAGAAGAAGGGTTGGGAAAGGAGAAAGCGTTTGGGGAAAAGGGGAAAGGAACATTGGATGGGGTTCGGGGTTGTCTGGTCGTTGAGGGAGAAGGGAAAGGGGAAAGGGGAAAAATACGCGTGAAGGAATAAGGAGAGGGAAAAAAAGAGATTGGGGGTGCGTGGCCCCCATGCGCGTGTATATTTTTTTTGATAAACTGTTTAAAAATCATTGAAATAAAAATAAATCTCGATGACCAATTTGACACCATGGAGGGTAAACATTGGGTGTCAACAACTATTCCTTTCTTTGGGTGCGATCGATGAAAAAGATCGTGGAAAAAGAAACTTGACTAAACCAATTTTTAGCCAACAACGCTGACTTTAAGGAATTATGGCCGAGCCTTGGTTTTGGGTTTCCTACATATCTCAGGTTGTATGAGAATTTAGGCCTCTTGTAGTTCAAAACGATTGATTTTACGCATGAATCTTAAAAGAAATCAAAAGCTATCCCAATGTCAAATTATGGAGAGATTGGAATGCTTTGGAATGAGAT
Source organism: Solanum clarkiae (assembly GCA_011800125.2). Classification (NCBI taxonomy): domain Eukaryota; kingdom Viridiplantae; phylum Streptophyta; class Magnoliopsida; order Solanales; family Solanaceae; genus Solanum; species Solanum clarkiae. The sequence continues at coordinate 33,533 of JAABOM020064007.1, read as the reverse complement.
TTTAGGAGTGATGTTGGAATGCAACCGAGTTTTCAAAATTGAACCCGCCTACATATCCTTGGACTCAAGAATCAGGCTGCTTGTAGTTCGACTCCATCGGTTGAAGAGGAAATTCCTTATTTGGAGATAACCTTTGGCTCAGGAAGAGTGACAACAAAATTTGAACTGTGAAATAATTCCAAAAATTCTTCGTATTTCGTCACTCGGATTGAAAAATTGCCTCTGATGAGAGTTGAGATTATCCGAAGGCGAAACTGAAAATGAATTGACTGACTCATAGAGATACCCACATGCCTTCTGATAGGGGTGTGGTTAGATGGTGGTGGTAGTCGCTTCTAGCTCGTGTCCAAAAGTTTTGACGCCTCCTTTCAATCTATGTCCCAGTTCGCTGCTAAGAAAAAGTTCCACGTCGTGTTGCATCCTATTTGATGACGTCCACGCTTGTGGTTTATTTTGAGATTTCATTCTTTCAGATGTTCTCGACACGAATAAAACAAAATGTTAGTGTAATCATAGATTGACAGATGACATGGTTTACCGTAATTGATGATGAATCGATATGACGCAACTTATGTCCGAAAGGTTTGACGTCTCCTTCAAGCTATGTCCCAACTTGCTGCTAAGAGAAGTTCCATGTCGTGCTGCATACTATTTGATGATGTCCATGTCTGTAGTTTGTTTTGAGATTTCATCCTTTCGGATGTTCTCGACATGACTAAGACAAATGTTAGTAAAATCATACTTTGAACTAGAGATGGAACCTTTTACCTTGTTCGATATTTGTTCTTCTCTTCGGCGTGATAGAGATTGAATCAATTTGAAGCAACCAATGTATGGTTCTTTTCGCAGCTTGAAAAATAAAATAACATTGATGATCAAGCGGTGGCTATCTCGGCAGCTTGCCACACTCTTCGCCATAATAGGCAATAAAATAATCTTTGCCGGTGATGATCATGTGATGGCTCGACAGCTAGAAATAAAATAGCCACTTTGGCGATGAATATACAACATCCCTCTTGGAAGCTGTAAATAAAATAGCTTGGTCGGTGATGATATATAAAGATCCTCTTAGCAGTTGGAAATAAAATAGCCTTTCGGGAGCAGCCAAAAAATAAATTGGCGCTCCGGGCATGATGCACTAGGCGTAAATGCCTTGATAGATATGCAACGCCCTTCTAGGCAGTCGAGATATAAATAGCCATATTCTTTGGCATGGTGGCTGATAAATTAACATGAATAAACCATTGTATAGTCCTCTTTGTTCTTTCGGCATGATAGATGTCGAGCAACCATTGTGTGGATCTTCTAGCAACTTGAACAATAACCTCGCTAATCATGCGGTGGTTATCTCGGCCGCTTAAAATAAAATTGACTTTGTCAGCAATAATCATACGGTGGCTATCTCGACCATTGGAGATAAAATAGCAATATTGGCATGATAGATAACTCTTCAAGATAATCTCACCATTTCTCTCCATAATGAGATAAATGAACCTTACCTTTTCGCTTCGTAGTGCAAGATAAATAAACCTCATCATTTCGCTCTGTATTGGAAGATAGATAAACCTCACCATTTTGCTCCGTATTGAAAGATAGATAAACCTCATAGTTTCGCTCCATAATGCAAGATAAATAAACGTCTCAACGTCGCTCCATAATGCAAAATAAATAAACCTCACAACTTCGCTTCGTAATGCAAGATAATAAGCCTCACCATTTCGCTCCATAATGTATGATAAATAAATTTTACAATTTCTCTCCTGCGAGGTGTATGCAATGGTCCCCGTCGGCAGTCAGAGATAAAATCGATTCATAAAGATGAATCTTTCAATAACTCTCCGCGATGCATGATGCTCCACAATGCATGATAATGATGCTGCAAAATGCATGATAATAACTCTCCGTAATGCATGATAATGACGCTCCGCAATGCATGATAATGACCTTTCCATGATGCACGATGAATGTATGATGATTGCATGATTTATGAATGATTTATGCATTATGAATGATTTATGTATGATGCGATGAATGATTTATCCATTATGAATGATGTATGTATGATGTGATGAATGATCTATTGATCATGAATGAATGATAGAATGTCTTTATGCATAGCAAAAATCATTATAAAATGGCTTGTTACCGGGGATTTTAACTAGACGACAATTGTTTTTTCTTTGATTGTCTTCTTTTAGGCGAGACCTGTAAAATTTCTCTGCATCCAAAAAACATCTTAGTTTTAAGATGAACTGACCTTTGATAGATTGTTGGTGACCTTGGTGACATGGAACTATTCGCGCCTCACTGTTCTTCTGGAGATAAAACCTTCAAAAATTTCCTATGTTCATAAAAATTTTGTTATTTTAAAAAGGAATTGATATTTAATCATTTTTCGGCAACCTAGGTGAGACGAAATTATCCACGCCTCACTGTTCTTCTCTCGCGCGAGTTTTCTGCATCCACAGAAAATTTCTTAGTATCAAATAAATTAATACTTGACGAGTAACTTGTTACTTGAACGCCTCAACTCCTTCCTCGTGCGAGTTTTTCTGGGGGGAAGGAGCTATCTATGCCTCTGTTATTCTTTTATAGATAAGACCTGCAAAATTTCTTGCATCCAAAGAAAATTTATTAATTTAAAATAAATTTATCTGTGCTCATTTCTCAGTTGTCCACTCCACGGCTTGTCTTTGATAGATTGTTCCGATCTCCCATCTCTTAGCAGACAGAAGGTAGAAAATGCGACTTCCAGAGAAATTTTGAGGGCATCCTCAAAATTTCTATCCCAAATTTATGTTATCAAAGATTGTTAGCTTAATCAAAAGCATCTTGAGAATTTTTTAGACTTTTATCAAAAATTTTGTCCCAGTTGAAGTTTCAATGTGCTCCAAACTTCAATTTGTTGTAGAAGATTTCTCTGTGCTCAGAATTTTGGAGTTTCTTTCAAAATTTCTGTCCCAGTTTCCATTAATGGAGTATGACTGAGCCGTTGTGGCGCCTACGTATCCCGTTGAGTCAGGAATCAGGTCAAACGTAGTTCTAACTTTGAGGAGAAAAATATTGATTTTGAATAAAAAGTGATCGAGGCCGACATAGGCCGCATACGTATCTCATTCTTGAGAATTCAGGTTAGACGTAGTTCATTAAAATACAAATAATGAACTGAGGGATAAAGGGATGACCGAAGCTGACATAGGCCGTCTACGTATCTCATTCCTGAGAATTCAGGTCAGACGCAGTTCATTAGAATGCAAGTAAGAAACTGAGGGATAAGGGATGACCGAAGCCGACATAGGCCGCCTACGTATCTCATTCTTGAGAATTCAGGTCAGACGTAGTTCATTACAAAGGATAAACATAGAAATGATTACAAGCAAACGATGCAATTACAGGAAAAAAATTCTGAATCTTTAGACGTAATGCCTCTTGATTGCATATGAGTTGATTGCTTGTACGAATCTTTGTCCAAAATCGACATTTCTTCTTAGCTGGTAGTATTCTCCCTGTGGTCAGGTAAAGGATTCTTGTTTACATTGGGTGCAACAGTCTAAAGAGTAACTGCATCACGGTCAATTAAGTCCTGAATTTTATGCTTTAGATTCAAACAATCTTTAGTACTATGCTCAAAACTGTTAGAGTGGTAAGCGCAAATTTGATCACCCTTGAAGAAACAAGAATTATGGTCCATGGATTTCAGAGGAACAGGCTGGATCAATCCTGCGGCTGACAATCTTTCAAACAGTTTTGTTCGGCTCTCGGCGAGTAGAGTAAACACCCTAGGGGGTTTTGGGTTAGGAGGTTTATAGTCATTTTGCTGGGGTGAAGGCACTTGATGATAGTTGGGATGGTTTTGATAAGGGTGTATAGGGATCTGGAATTTTGAGTTTGGTGGTGTTTGGTGACTTGCCCGTGTGGTTTGGAAATTTGGAATTGGATAACTACCAGTTGGTTGTATATGTGAGCAATTTGGTAGTGAAGATTGATAGTCTGAGATGGTGTTTGGATATTGATGGGGAAGAGGATTTTGGTGATATCGTGGCTGAGCAGGGTTTTGAGGGGCTGATTTTCTGGGGTGGTTACTAGGGTTTCTCCCTTTGTTTTGTATGCCGGAGACAGCTGCCACATCTTCTTTTCTTTTCTTCAACATTCTAGAAGTTCCAACTGACGTCGATATACGGGTGATCTTACCTGTTTTGAGCCCATCTGCGATATTTTCTCCAATCTTTACTATGTCTGCAAATTGAGCTCTCACAAGCAGCATCATTCTTTCATAGAACTCCAGTTCCTGGGAGCGTACGAACACTTCGATAATTTCTTTTTATGACATGGGAGGACATACTCTAGCGGCCTCCTTTCTCCATATGTAGGTGTATTCTCTGTAGCTCTCTATCGATTTCTGTTTGATTTTCTCCAAGGAGTAGCGGTCTGGCACTATTTCGACATTGTAAGCAAAGTTTTCAACAAAATCTTTGGCCATGGAACTCCAATTGGCCCACCGATTTATTTCCTAGGAAGTGAACCATTCTAAGGCCTCCCCACTAAGACTCCAACTAAAAACCGCATCAGCAATGCTTCTTTTTCCCGACACCCACTAGTTGATCACAATATGCCCTTAAATGGGCCAGGGGATTTCCACACCCATTGAAAGTGTCGAACTTCGGTATTTTGAACCCTTCCGATAGGTTCAAATCTGGGTGAATGCACAAAATTTCGTAATCCAGGCCCGCAACATCAGGTACAAAGTGAAATTTCTTCATAGCTTTGACAATTTCTTCCCTTATATTCAACTGGGCCATCTCCTCCTTGGCTTTCCATTCTTTTTCCTTCTCCTCGTAGTGGTCAATATCTGAGTATGTGGTGTCAGGGTTTTATGGATTTATGAGGATCGGTATATGGAAAGGGGTTTTAGGAGGCATATTTTGTGGGGCAGGTGGGTTGTATTGATCCAGGAGTTGACTTTCAGTATGGATTATTTGAGGATGGGCAGCGCGGGCGGTTTGAGAGTAGCTACCGTCCTGGGTAATATTTGGGTTCTAGAGAGAGGGTGGTGCTTAAGGATAAACATTGGAATGTCCTGCGTTGCTGATGACGGGAGATGCTTGAACAGGGGTAATTGATGGATTTGTCGAGATGGGGATAGGCTGATGAGGAGAAGGAAAATGAAGCGAGGACGTCTCGTTGTCTGGAACGGGAAGATTAGCAGTGATAGCCAAATTTGCTAATTCTTGCGTCTTTTTCATTTCTATTTTCATCTCCGCGATCTGTTGCATTAACTGCACAATTAGTTGGTTCTGCTATGTGGCAGCAGGGTCGGTTACGGTGATCTCTGTCAGGTTTGTGTCATCATTGTGATTTGTCATTTTTCCTTTCTGTCGATTTTGGTCAAGAGAGGGATCTTTATGGATTCGGGGTCTTGTGAAATAAGGATGATCAACCAACTTATCAACACAGATCAATTCTAAATTACCTGTCGAATGAAAATAACTCAAAAGCAAACAAGTTAGTTTCGTCAAATTAGTAGGTAATAGAAGATAACACACGTATCAATAAGCACACAATTGTTGCTTTATTTGAGTGTAAGCTAGCCCACAGACACGAGATAGGAAGAAATTTGTCTATATAATTTGAAAATGGCAGATCAGGAAGATTGATTTGCGCCAAGCTGTAGGAAATTACCATATTATTGGTAATGTAAAATAGGAAAGATAAGCTTCTTATAGGAAAATAAACTTTCGGAAAGGTGCGAAAAAGTTCCAAAAGGATGGGGTCGGGCCTAAAAGGCTGCCTACGTATACTCACTAAGGAGAAATCAGACCTTACATAGTTCGAAAGGCTTGAATATTTTTCAATTTCAAATGAAAGATTCATCTTTTTAGAAGTAGTTTCGATGTTGAGAATTTTGAGAGTGAAATTTGATTTTTGCTGAGAAACTTGAGACTCGAAAAGTATTTGGACCAACTTTTATAGTGATTTGATTTTATATGCTAGAAACTTTCGAAAAAGGAGTAGGCTAGAAGACTTCAAGCAAAACAACATATTCACACAAACAGTTATAAAACTTTCCACATCAACAAATATTGCGCGTCCTAAACAGATATGTGACCCTTTTGTGCCAGGGTAGGCCTAACGATTTGAAGGATATGTATGTAATTAGACGTTCTATTGCCCAAAAAATATTTGTATAGACCTGATAAATAAACTCAATAGGGATACATAATATGGGAAAGGGATACAAAAATAATCAGTCCCATACAGGGGTACAGTCCTAAACTAAAACTTCATGGAAAACTTCTTCTTCTTGGACTTCTCGGCATCTCCGAACGTCTTTGTCCTGCAAACAAATTTGTTATTAAAATGACTCCCAACCCCAGAGACAAAGGTTCATCAAATAACATATATATCCTTCAAATATAAACACATAATCATGATTGTCCATTAGGGCCGGGGGCCACTTTGGACTCAATATGGTCTTTCTAATGGGCCCAACATGCCTGACGTATTGGGTCGTCATAGGCAAATGCTTAAAAATAGGGATATGGTTTTACTCTATCCTGGGTGTCTAAGAGTGGGTTTGAATTGGACCGGGCACCCAGGCAGACAAGCTGAGCTGGAAATTCATGACAACCATTGCACGAATGCCGTTAATTGTCACTTATTCCGAAAGGATTACATATTTGGAAATCCGGCTGCGGAATCGCATACCATTTTTCCAAATACAGAAGATATAATAGAAAACGCCATGAAATGCAAATGATAGTTTTAAACAAATAAAGCAGACAAAGAAATATAACAAATCAAATAGTTAATCAAACAATATAATCTAATGGTTGGAACCTATTTTAAATTCCCCATCAGAGTCGCCATTTCTGTTATGCCGAAAAATGTCTTTTTATTTCGAAAAAAAAATTCAAAAATCAAGAATCGATCTCAACTCAATTAATTTAGGTGAAACCAATTTTTGAAATTCGAAAGAAAACAGAGTTGCCACCTAATTTTACGGATAATTAGAAAAACATTAAATATTTAAAAATACCTAACAGAAAAATCTTTTTAAAATTCACAGATAAGGTTCGGGTTCATATTTCCACTTTGAGAAGGTTTTACGCACTCGAAAAGACCACTAAATGCGGTTATTCTGTGATTAGGAAATTTGACTAACTTTGAAAGTATTTGATTGATTTTGAAAGAAAGTTGACTAGTTTAAAAATTGACTAATTTTAAAATAATTGTCTAAATTTAAAAGGATGTGACCAAATGTGAAAGAACTGACTAAATTTGAAAAATGACTAAATTTGAAAAATAACTAAATTTGAAAGACTTGACTAAATTTGAAAAAAAAAACTAAGTGTTAAAGACTTAAACATGCATTTTTTTTAATTAGAGAATCACGAAAATTAAATAAAACTAACATAAATGGTTTGACTTTTGGGGAAATTTAATTGGATTGAAACCAAAAATAACAAAATGTTAGTGTTAGTACATAAGATAACAAGTATATCAAAAAATGTACAAATGCAATAATAAGAAGATTGAATTGAAATAAAATTTGGGCTAGGCAAGCTCAATCCTCCACCTGTCAAAAAGAATCTTTGGGCCTGCCAGGCCAATTGAAATATTTTTCCCAGCTTCTGCTGATGGGCTTGTGGCCATATTTCCTATAATATACACTTGGTATATATTTTCTGTATTTCAGCTTTATATCAGCATCTGAGAGGCTTGTCATGGCTCCCTTTCCTATGTATTGGGCTGACTCGATGAGAGAAAGTTTGGGCCTCGATGGCCCAAGGAATGCAGGATAGGGAGTCCAAAATGGGCTCGGGACATTGTTCATGCAAAGAAGTAAAATTAAGAATTAGTGAGAGACTCAAAATAATACTAACGATGTAACTACACTGACAAGCAAAATGACATGCAAAACATTTTGATTCCAAAGCAACAGCAAGACACCCCATAAACAACAATAAACTTAAAATCAAAATGAGTCACCATATCAGTACACGAAAGAAAGGATGAAACAAGTTGTTGGAGCAAGTTACACATTTAATCAAGATGGGAAGTTGACGTAAATAAATAGGAGGAAAGAGAGGTTGAACATTTCAGATTCATGTCAATGGAAATAGAGAAATCAATGAACCACCACTTGATTTTAGAACCCAAATGAAAAGGAGAATTCTCCCATGATTCTAAAATGAAAATGACCTTTTGAATGCAAATTAAGAGCTATCTGCAAACAACTAACCAATACTTTGTTTTTACGAAAATACATTATCCCTTTTGACGAAAAGGAATCCCTATCATTTTAGCCACAAAACTAGACTTTTGGAGACAATCGAAACAGAGGAAAAGATCAATTTAATAAAATAGCGTCTTCTCTTTATGACCGGATCATTATATAGCTTTTAAAAGCAAATAGAGCTGGCAAAAGGCTAGGGACAAACCAACATAACAGATAAAGAATACTCAGCTTTCATGAGATCAGAACAAAGCAAACATGGGACTGTTATAGATCAAAATCGAAACAAAACAAATTGCATTTTAATTAACCAGATAATGAACTTATAGCAGCCTCATAGCTGCTCAGATTTCAAAAGAACAGGATATTTAGTAAACGAAACAAACTTCATTTTTATTAACCAAATAATAAACTTACAGCAGCGTTATAGCAGCTCAGATTTCAAAAGAAAAAGATATTCAGTAAACGAAACAAACTTCATTTTTATTAACCAGATAATAAACTTACAACAACCTCATAGCAGCTTAGATTTCAAAAGAACAGGATATTCAATAAAACAGGATGAAAATCAACATAATAGCATCTGTTTTGAGATTATTTCAGCTGAAAATTTCAGCTCGAATCAGAGATTTACCACATGACACAGAGAAAACAGTGAAGATTAGCGAATTTTGGGAATTACTAGATGAACAAGACTCAGAAACCAACCGAAACAGCAAGAATCGAACAGAACATTTGAACAAAACTATGAAAACAATCTATGACTCTAGAAACCACCTCAATAGTTGATTGACTTTATACAACATTTGCAGTCCAGAAAAACATAGATATGATGATTCAAATACAACGCCAGTATCCATCCCACTGCCAAGCAATATCATAGTATTTCGCAGCTAACAAAAAAAAAACTATCTCGACAAAACACAGCAGTGTCACAATGTTAGTAAATCAACATCATAGCAATTCTAGTCGCAATAGGACAGACATAAATAAAAACTTTCAGTATTACATCAGAATTTATCTCGCAATCAAACCCGAAGAATATAGAAGGGAATAAATCAAAGTATTACCTTCTTTGGAGTAGGAACTTGGATGTCGAGCTTGACGGAGATGAGCTAACCACTACTAATCGATTTGTCTATATCGACTTAAAGCTGAGAATTTCGGAATCTACCTAAAATAGACGAGCTTCCGAAAAACAAATTTGAAGGGAGATGCCCTATATCTGAATGTTATCAATTCAAAAAATTGGGTTTCTTGCTAAGGTTTTTGGAGTTTTAAAAATCCCACCTTGCTAGGTTTTTCTGAGGTTTTCTCTGATTTCGGCGGCCATCTCTGGTTTCTCTTGCTCCTCTCCTTTTTTTCTGAAGAAGAAGAAAATTATATATCTGTAAAAACTAGAGCAATAACTCTATTTGACAGGGGAGTATAGGTTTGGGGAAAAGGGATTGCACCGGGGAAGGGGAAAAGCTTACGGGGAAGTGGAAAAACTTGCGGGGAAGGGGAAAGAGTTCTGGGGAAAGGGAAAGGAAGAAGAAGGGGTCGAGAAAGTGAAAGCGTTTGGGGAAAAGGGGAAAGGAACGTTGGATGGGGTTTGGGGTTGTCCGGTCGTTGAAGGAGAAGGGAAAGGGGAAAGGGGAAAAGCACGCGTGAAGGAATAAGGAGAAGGAAAGAACAGAGATTGGGGGCGCATGGCCCCCACACACGTGTATATTTTTTTGACAAACTGTTTAAAAATTGTTAAAATAAAAATAAGGCTCGATGAATAATTTGATACCGTAGAGGATAAAAATTGGGTTTCAACAGTGATAGATAACACCTTATACACCTCATTGATGAACTCTTTGGGTGTCAACAGTGATAGATAACACCTTATACACCTCATTGATGAACTCTTGGGGGTCCTCTTCTTGCTTGGACCCATGAAACTCCGGTGGATTCATTCTTGTGAAATCCCTCACATTAGAGAACAGAGTAAGAGCTTGAGGAGCTTGGACCCCTTGGTTTATTTCATTGGTCATGGCATGGGCCAACAATGTGATGGCATATCGGAACTCTTCCTGGGCTACCCCTCAATCTTGAGGAGCTTGAGGAGCGGGAGTGGCCAGTTTGTCCTTAGGTGTATGGGCTCTCCTTATCCTTCCTCTTGGTATCAGCACGATCTAGAAGAAAAAAAGCATTAATCGTGTTGCTTCAGACCTCGAATCAAGGAAAAGTAATTAGAGGTAAAAATCAAGGGATTAGGGGAAAAACCTTATATTTACATCTAAAGCATGATATAGATCATGACGAAGTGAAACATTTCCTAAAACACCTCATTGCATCCTATTCATCGTTGTGGGGCACTTTATAACCATGAATAAGACTCTAATCGACATGGTATGTTGGATTTTTGAGGACCATTAACAACCTAGTGCTCTTATACCAAGCCTTTCACGACCTAAGACTACGACCAAGACGTGACATGGTTAATAGGAAACCCAAAGGGACCTATATCCTTGGTTGTGAAAGCAAAATAAGCATATACAAGTGATATAAACAGAAGAAAAATGGGACTAAGGGAAGTCTTTATATTCGTAAAAGCATAAAAGAGTCAAGCTTACAGCATATACAAACCATAATATCTAACAACACGTCTAACTTGGAATAGAGAGAGGGCCAAGACACTCCCTGGGCTTACCATCATAATAATAAGTATTCAAAATTAGAAGGAGTCCCAATATAATATGAAATAAGTACATATTTTCCTCAGAATAGAGGACTCACCAAAGCTTTCTCTGATAACTGAACTAGCCATGTCGATGAGAATGATCAAGAGGAGCTCTGGTTCCTCCATGGTGATATCATGTAGGCATAGAGAATGCATTAGTACATTTGAATGTACTAAGTATGCGGGGTGCAATGTAACAAAGACATAAGCCAATATATTTAAAATGCATAATCATAAGCAATGGATATATAGTCAAATTGAGGAGATTACGACCCTAAACAATGTGAGAGAATTGAGGTTCTTGTAGGACTCAAATAGCTAGCAGGTGAATCACCTATTTTCTTAGCTTAAATTTACTAGCTAAACAGAGACGAGGCCTGACATCGAATTTGTCCACGTTCGATTATAAATAAAATCCATGTTAAAAGTGTTACTTTAGCTCGTGTTTTACCATCATAAATGGAAAATAATTAAAGCCCAAGATGAATAATAAAAGGGACCAAGTAGATCACAACCCACTTGACTAAATTGGCCCAAACTAAGCAAAGGGGAATTAGGAAAATGGACAGCCAAGGCCCATCAACTTTGAGAACCATTTAGGCCTAAGTGTGAAGGCCAAGCTGCTCCATCACTAGCTTATTAATATGTGTTTATATGTGGTCAAAAGATCAAGAGAAATTCGGCCAAATAGACCCTTTAAAAGGCTCAAAAACAGCACCTAAAGTCATTTCACTTTGGAACAATTTTTAGCTTTCCTAAAGACTCTTTTTCTCTCTTTACTTCACTTTACAAGGCAGCCAATACAACCCTATAGGGTTCTTGAAGAAAACCTGAATCTTGAAGGATAAGGTAAGTGGAAATATCCATGCATTTGTTATACTTATCCCCATGAAAAACAAGAAATATATGCTAGTTATGCTTGTGAACAAAGGTCGGACAACATGCGCTTAGAAAGTTGTTGCACACTTTCCTTTTTTTTGTGACTTCTCCATGGTTTGTGGGTTGCATAATGAAAAATGGTTTAAGTTATAAATATTAATCTAAGGTTGCTACCCTAATTTTGTCTCATTTAAAAATGAGTTTTATTGTGCTATCTTAAGTGTAGTTTTGATTGAAACTTATGGGCTGATGGATGGAAGGCTATTGCCTCACGTCCTTCATGAGTTCTTTGGTACTTTTCTGAGATTGTTTTACGAGTTTTTTAAGGTATGGATATTTTGAGGACAGTTTGGGTAAAGTTGAAATAGGTTCGGGATTATTGATGTCGTAATGTAGCGAGAATACGAATGTGATGCTACCTTTTTGTGTGTTGTGAAGGATTATTATGTCTTGTACCTTGTGAACTATTGTAAGACTACTAAGGGTCTAAAACAAGATGTATATGAAATGTACATAAGAATATTTGTTAGAAAATATGATTATAAGTGAAAAGGTTGGAGGGATGCCTTTGGGTCGCTAATTATAAGCTTGTTGCTCGGGTGTTAGTTTTTTTGATATTGGGCTTCCAAGAAGTGTTTCTTGGCTGCTAATACTTGTCTTATTTCCTAATATATTATAGATAAATATTTGAGGGAAAAAGCGGTCACTCCAAGGTAGTAACGAGGTCATACAACGAGGTATGTAAGGCTACTCGATTTCGTATTACTTGACATGATACCTAGGTTCTTCCTTTACACATAGAGGATCTTATCTACTCCGACATAACAAATAGCCATGTCTCCACTCTTTCAAATATTCATATGCTCCCATACATAGTCACTTTCAAATCTACATACATACTTGGATACCAAGATACACGAGTTCGTTCTACTAAATAAAATTCATGTGTTGTTCTACCTCCTATGCATTTCATTATTTGTGCCACCTACTCTTTTAATTATGGTGTTCTCTTTTGTGATTATTTACATGTCTTATGTTGTATATATAGTCCTCCAGTTCTAATATTATGACGACCAAAAGAATCATCTCAAAAGTATTTGAAAGATAAAGTATATTGGTTATTAATGGGTGGTAACCCGAGGGGTGGAAGAATCACCTTGGCAGGGTCATTCCTATCATAGGGTGTAGCCCAAGGGGTGAAAGGAAAAGCCTAGCAAGGGTCGATCCGTATATAGATTTACCACTAATCAGCTGGTCATTTGTATTCTTGTTGTGCACAGATTATACAGTAAAAGTAAAGTAATAAAAACAATATAAAGTACATTATCCCGTAGTATAACTAAGGGTGGTCTCTTATCCTACACCAGTGCATAGTTCCAGTTGAGTTGTTACTTCATATACAGTATTTCCCACCTTACATATTCAATATATTATCTCGTACTGACGTCCCTTATGGAGGACCTATATTTTATGTTGCAGGTACAGGTGCTAGTAGATCTCCTAGTAGGAGTACAGGATATCCAGTTGTTTTTACCAAGCTCCAGGTTGCTTCGGAGCTTTGCGTGTCTAGAGGTTATATTATTATGTTGTATAATAGTCCAGGCTGGACCTGTCCTGACCCTTACTAGATACTTTCCCTTATCTAGATGCTTTGTAGACTATGTAAATTACAGTGTGTTTATGTCTTCTACTTTAGACAATGTGGCCCCAATGGCCTAGCCATATGCATTTCCTTTTGGCATGTTATTACTGTTTACTTTCTTAAAAGCATGTTGAATGTAGAAATCCCTTATAATATGTATAGAAAACACATAGATACAGGTTGGTTCTCCCTGGCAATATTAGCAACGGGTTCTAGTCCACCTTAATGGGACTCTGGGCGTGATAGAAGTGGTATCAAAGCGCGTCGTCCTAGGGAGTCTAGATAGCCGTGTCTATGTAGAGTCTTGTTTATCAATGTGTTGTGCACCATATTTATAAGTAGGAGGCTACGTGGCATTTAGGAGTTGTTATTTTCTTTTCATTTCTAGATCGTACCATAGAGCCTAGTGTAATAGGTGGATTGTGTCTAACTCCTAAATTATTTTGTACAGCAAGTATTCGAGAAACTAGGAAAAACAAAGGTAAAAGGAAGGAAGTAGAAGTGGTGGTTGGTATACCTAATTGGGTGAGACAACGAAATGAGGCTCAAGATGAGTCTCTATCACAGACATATCCAACTCCTGTAGTTCCTGATGACCCCAAAAATAGTGAAATTCTGACAAAACCACCTATCAATGCTACCGTGCGGGACCTGAGAAATGTAATCTAACTATTGTCTCGTATAGTTTCTGGCTAAGGGCTAAGAAATGATGGTCCAGTTATAGGTGCAGGTGGTTTGAATAGGGTAGCTAGCACGAGGATACGTGACTTCCTTAATTTGGACACTCAATCCTTCATTGGGTCAGATCCTAATAGAGATCCCTAAGACTTTATTGATCAGATTCAATGAACTTTAGATATTATGCATGTGAGTGGTATAGAAGCTGTCGAGTTAGCGACATATAGGTTGAAGGGTGTTCAAAGGGGCATTTCTTGGCCATTACTTTCCATTAGAGATCCTAGAGGCCCATGCAGATCACCTTTTGAAAGGGAATATGAGCATGAGGGAGTATAGCCTTCAATTTAATTTCCTAGCCAGGTATGCTCCTAATATAATTGCTACTATGGCAGATAGAGTTCATCGATATATGGATAGATTGGATACGTATCTGGTCAGCGACTGTACCATTGCTTCCTTGAACAAAGACATGGATATAGTGAGAATGCAAGCTTTTTGATAGAAATTGGAGGATCAGAGGAAAAGGAGTAGGACACAAGAGTAAGAAAGGGTGCAATCCAAGAGGGCCAATTCTATAGGGCAGTTTACACCGTCCCAAGGTGAGCTTAGGCCTCAGTTTTCTAATAGACCGCCTAGGCCATCATCCTCCTACTCTGTAGCCAGTGCTCCATCACAAGTTCAAGTGTATATAAATAATCAGTTTGGTCGACGAGGTGAGGGACAAGGTACACGGACACTATGATATTCAGTAGGTCAGCAAATAACTCCTAGGCAGCCTTGTAAATAGTGTGGAAGAAGTCATTTAGGTATATGTCGAGTTGGGATAAATGCTTGTTATTAGTGTGGTGCGCTAGGGCACATGATTAGAGATTGCCTGAGAAGGCGTATGCATGATATTGCAGTATCTACTGGGTTAGCTATTGTATCACTATCGTCAGTTCCTCCATTAGGTAGGGGTCAAGAATCACCTATGGTTCGTGGTAGAGGTGTAAGAGGGACAGCTAGCTTTAGCAGAGTCCAGAATCGCACATGTGCTCTAGGGAGTCGGCAAAATTTGGAAGCTTCACCCGATGTGGACATAGGCACATTGTTCATCCTTTCACGTAATGTATATGCATTAATTGACTCTGGTTAGACATATCATACGTCACTCCACTTGTTACTGGGAAGTTTAAGAGAACAGCTCAATTATTGAACAAACCAACCGATGAATCTTTTATGGATAGAAGGATTTATTATGACTTTGTAGTAACTGTTTGTGAATGTGACATATTGGTTGACCTGATTGAGCTAGAAATGGTGGAATTTGATGTTATATTAGGTATCAACTGGTTAGTTTCTTACTGTGCCACTGTGGATTGCTGAACTAAGAGAGTGTACTTCCACTTTCCAAATGAGGAAGTTCTTGAATGGGAAGGCAATGTTAGGGCGCCAAAGGGTAAGTTTATCTCTTATTTTAAGGCAATAAAGATGACATCTAAGGGGTATATATGTCATTTAGTTAGAGTAAGGGATATGGAGGTAGAATTTCCAACTCTTCAATCTGTCTAGTAGTGAATAAATTCGTTGATTTGTTCCCTGAAGAACTTTCAAGCTTACCTCTAGAACGAGAAGTAGATTTTGGTATTGACTTACTTCCAGGCACTCAAACCTATTTCCATCCCTCCATATAGAATGACCCCAGTAGAACTACGTGAATTAAAAGAGCAGTTAGAAGACTTATTGGAGAAGGATTTTATAAGACCTAGTGTGTCCTCTTGGGGTGCACCAGTGTTATTTGTACGTAAAAAAGATGGCACTTTGCGATTGTGTATCAACTATCGACAATTGAATAGGGTGAGAATTAAGAATAAATACCCCCTCCCCAGGAATGATGATTTATTTGATTAGTTATAGGGTACCAAATACTTTTCAAAAATTTATTTGAGAACAGGGTATCACCAAGTGAGAGTGAAGGGGGAAGACATACCTAAGACTACTTTCAGAATACGCTATGGTCACTTTGAATTTCTTATTATGTCATTTGGGCTAACGAATGCACCAACAATTTTTATGAATTTGATGAATGGAGTATTCAAGCCATTATTGGATGTGTTTGTGATAGTGTTTTTTGATGACATTTTGGTATATTCAAGATCAGAAGAGGACCATGCAAATCACTTACGACAGGTGTTACAAGATCTTCGTGATCGACAGTTGTATGCCAAGTTTTCAAAATATGAATTTTGGCTAAAATTAGTGGCATTTTTGTGTCATATTGTGTCCGATGAGAGAATAAGGTTTGATTTGCAAAAGATAGAGGTTGTTAACTATTGGCCAAGACCAACGACACCCATGGAAGTTCAGAACTTCCTAGGTTTGGCAGGTTATTAAAAGAGGTTTGTTGAAGGTTTTTCTTCTATTTCTACACCTCTAAGAAAGTTGACACATAAGGAAACCAAGTTCCAATGGAGTGATACATGTGAAGGGAGCTTCTAGGAGCTGAAAAATAAGCTAACTTCTGCACTTGTGGTAGTACTTTAAGAAGGCACCAAGGGTATGAATTGTATTGCGATGCTTCAGGAATTGGCTTAGGGTGTGTATTGACATAACATGGTAGGCTAATTGCTTATGCATCTAGACAACTATGACCACATAAGAAAAACTATTCAACACATGATCTTGATCTAGCAGTGGTTGTGTTTGCGCTGAAAATATGGTGGCATTGTTTGTATGGGGTTCACGTTGACATATATATGGATTATAAGAGTTTGCAATACATTTTTAAGTAGAATGACCTAAATTTAAGACAGCGAAGATGGCTAGAGCTAATAAAGGATTACGATGTTGATATACTAGACCATCCAGGGAAGGAAAATATGGTAGCCAATGCTTTGAGTCGTAAGGAAATCATAAATACTGGTGATCAATCCATTGTAAGCCAAGGAGTGGCTGAGGATCTACGACAAATAGCTAATTTGGGAGTTCACCTTCTTGAGACTTCAAAGGAAGGGGTTATTGTGCATGATGTTATGGAGTCTTCATTTATAATGGAGGTGAAAGAAAAAACAATTCGAGAATCCTATCTTACAACGACTTAAAAAGAAGGTGAGTCAAGGTATAGTAGAGGGCTTTGACCTTACACAAAATGGAGCACTTTATTGTAAAAATATATTATGTGTGCCTAATATTAATGGATTAAGAAAGAGGATAATGGAAGAAACCCATCATTTGCGATATTCCATCCATCTAGGATCAACTAAGATGTATCATGACCTAAAGGTAATGTTTTGGTGGGGAGGCACGAAAGAGGATCTTGAAGAATTTGTGGCTCAATGTCCAAATTGCAAAAAAGTGAAAGTAGAACACTAAAAGTCAGGAGATTATATGCAATGTAGAGAGCTTCCAACATGGAAGTGGGATATGATGAATATGGATTTTGTTACCGGGTTGCCTCGCTCATTTCAGAAGTATGACTCCATCTGGGTAATAGTTGACAGACTCACAAAGTCAGCAAACTTCTTGCCAGTTAGGAGTGATTATGCAGCTAAAGAGTATGTAAGCTATACCTCAAAGAGATACTTAGGCTACATGGAGTCCCAACCTCCATTATCTCTGATTGGGGGACTCAGTTCACTACAATGTTTTGGAAGTCCTTCCAAAGGAGTTTAGGGATATAAGTGAATTTGAGTACAACATTCCACCCTCAAATGGACGGTCAAGTAGAATGCACCATTCAGACACTTGAAGATATGTCGCAAGCTCGTGCATTGACTTTAAAGGTAGTTGGGTGGACCATTTTCCACTAATTGAATTTTCCTATAATAATAACTACCACACGAGTATCTAGATGGCACCTTATGAAGCTTTGTATTGAAGGAAATGTAGATTGCCAATTGGATGGTTTGAAGTGGGTGAAACTACCTTGTTTGGGCCAGATCTAGTACAACAAGCCATGAAAAAAGTTAATGTAATACAACAATGGCTAGAAAAAGCCCAAATTCATCACAAATCATATACGGATGCTAGAAGCAGAGGACTAGAATTCTCAGTATGGATTTGAAGATAAAGAGGAAGTCCAACATGCATAATTTGGACACCAATAGGAACGTGTGATTGAATACTTAGTCTATTGTGTAAAGTTTGTGTAACTAAAGATTTAAACTTGGTTAAGCTATTGAAATGTGCTAAGATTCGAGGATAAATGGTCCCAAAGGGGGGAGGATGTAACACCCCACATCCTACAATACTAGTACTATTCAAATGAAACATGATATGGTTTGGTCAAATTAGCGACCATTTTTAAAAGTGCTTGAATCTCATGTTAGAGGGTGATATGTGCGTCTAACGCCTAAGAGAATTGATTGCATACAAGTTTCATGTCAAACTGAGGATATCATGGCCCTATACAAAGTGAGAGAATTGAGGTTCTTATATGACTCAAGAAGCTAGCATGTGAATCACCTATTTGCGTAGCTTAAATTTGCTAGCTAAATGGAGACGAGGCCCAACGCCGAATTTGTCCACGTCCGATTATGAATAAAGTCCGTATTAAGAGTGCAACTTTAGCCAATATTTTACAATCATAAATGGACAATAACTAAAGCCTAAGATGAATAATAAAAGGACCCAAGTAGATCACAACCCACTTGACTAATTGGGCCTAAACTAAATGAAGGGGAATTAGAAAATAGATAGCAAAGGCCCATCAACTTTGAGACCTATCAAGGCCCAAGTGTGATTGTCGATCTGCTGCATCACAAGATTATTAGTATGTGTTAATATGTCGTAAAAATCACAAGAGAAATTCGGCCAAAAAGACCCTTTGAAAGGGATAAAAAACAACCCCTTAAGTCATTTCACTTTGGAACAATTTTCAGCTCTCCTAAAGACTCTTTTTTACTCTATACATCACTTCACAAGGTAGCCAATACAACCCTCTAGGGTTATTGAAGAAAAACTGAATCTTGAAGGCTAAGGTAAGTGGAAATATCCATGTATTTGTTATACTTATCCTATGACAAAAAAGAAATATAGGCTAGTAATGCTTGTGAACAAAGTTCAGACAACATGTGCTTAAAAAGTTGCAGCACACTTGACTTTTTTTTGACTTTTCTATGGTATGTGGGATGTATTATAATGAGAAGTTGATGTTCTTAACATGGTTTAAGTTATAGATATTAATCTAAGATTGCTACCCTGATTTTGTTTTATTTAAAAATGAGTTTTATTGTGCTATTTTAAGTGTGGTTTTAATTGGAACTTGTGGGATGATGGATGGAAAGCTATTGCCTCACATCCTGTATAACCACTTTGGCACTGTTCTGAGACTATTTTAAGGTAAAGTTCAAACAAGTTTGGGATTGTTGACTTCAGAATGTAGCGAGAATATGAATGTGATGCTGCATATTTGTGTGTTGTGCAGGATTGTTATGTCTTGTATCTTGTGAACTATTGTAAGACTATTAAGGGTCTAAAACTAGATGTATATTACATGTACATAAGAATGGTTGTTAGAAAGTACGATTATAAGTGAAAAGATTGAAGGAATGCCTTTGGGTCGCTAATTATAAGCTTGCTGCCCGGGTGTTAGTTTTTATGATATTGGGCTGGCAAGAAGTGTTTCTTCACTGCTAATAGTAGTCTTATTTCCTAATATATTGTAGATAAATAATTGAGGGAAAAAGCAGTAACTCCAAGGTAGTAATGAGGTCGTACAATGAGGTATGTAAGGCTACTCGATTTCGTATTACTTGGAATGAAACTTAGGTTCTTCCTTTGTACATAGAGGCTCTTATCTACTCCGACATAACAAACAACCATGTCTCCACTCTTTCACATGTTCATATGCTCCCATACATAATCACTTGCAAACCTGCGTACATACATGGATACCAAGATATACGAGTTCGTTCTACTAAATAAAGTTCATGTTTTGTTCTACCTCCTATGCATTTCATTATTTATTTAACCTACTCCTTTCACTATGGTGTTGTCTTTTATGATTATTTACATGTCATATGGCATGATATAAGTGGTATCAGAGCGGGCTATCCTAGGGAGTCTACAAAGCTATGTCTATGTAGAGTCTTGTCTATCGATGTGTTGTGCACCACGTTTATAAGTAGGAGGCTACGTGGAATTTAGAAGTTTTTATTTTCTTTTTATTCTTTAGATCATGCCATAGAGCCAACTGTAATAGGTTGATTATGTCTAACTCCTAAATTGTTTTGTATAGCAAGTATGCCTGAAACCAGGAAAAATAAAGGTAAAGGGAACGAAGTAGAAGTCATGGTTGGTATACCCAGTTGGGTGAGACAATGAAATGAGGCTCAAGATGAGTCTCTGTCATAGACATCTCCAACTACTGCAGTCCTTGATAACCTCGGAAGTAGTGAAATTCCCCCAGAACCACCTCTCGATGCTACCGTGCAGGACTTGAGAAATATAGTCCAACTATTGACTCGTATATTTGCTGGCAAAGGTCAAAGAAACAAAGGTCCAGTTATAGGTGCAAGTGGTGTGAATAGGGAAGCTAGCACGAGGATACGTGACTTCATTAATTTTGAACCTCAATCCTTCACTAGCTTAGATCCTAATGAAGATCCCCAAGGCTTTAATTATCAGATTCAATGCACTTTAGATGTTACGCATGTGAGTGGTACAGAATCTATCGAGTTAGCGATATATAGGCTGAAAGGTGTGGCTATATTGTGGTATGAAACTTGGAAGCAATCTAAGGGTATAGATGCTCCCCCAACCACCTGGAAGGAGTTCAAAGAGGCATTTCTTGACCATTACTTGCCAATAGAGATCCAAGAGGCCCGTGCGGATCAATTCTTGAATCTCCCCCAAGGGAATGTGAGCGTGAGGGAGTATAGCCTTCAATTTAATTCCCTGTCCAGGTATGCTCCTAATGTAGTTGCTATTATGGCAGATAGAGTTCATCGATATGTAGATAGATTCGATACGTATCTAGTCAGAGACTGTACGATTGCTTCCTTGAACAAAGACATGGATATAGTGAAAATGCAAGCTTTTGCATAGAAATTGGAGGATCAGAGGCAAAGGAGAAGGACACAAGAGTTAAAAAGGGAGCAATCCAAGAGGGCCAGGTCTATAAGGTAGTTTACACCGTCCCAAGGTGAGCTTAGGCCTCAGTTTTCTAATAGACCGCCTGGGCCATCATCCTCCTACTCTGAAGCCAGTGCTCCACCACAACTTTAAGGGTTTAAAAGTAATCAGTTTGGTCAACGAGGTGAGGGACAAGGTACACGGACAGCAGGATATTCAGCAGGTAAGCAAGTGACTCCTAGGTAGCCTTGTAAACAGTGTGGAAGAAGTCATTTAGCTATATTTTGAGTTGGACAGACGCTTGTTATTGGTGTGGTGCGCTAGGGCATATGATAAGAGATTGCCCAAGGAGGTATATGACTGATATAGTACAATCTACTAGGTCAGTTATTGTATCATCATCGTCAAATCCTCCATTACGTAAGGGTCAACAATTACCTTTAGGTCATGGTAGACGTGTAAGAGAGGCAGCTAGCTTTAGCGGAGTCTAGAATCGCACTTATGCTCTAGGGAGTCGGCAAAATTTGGAAGCTTCACCCGACGTGGTCACAAGTACATTGTTAATCCTTTCACATAATCTATATGCATTAATTGACCCCAGTTCTATACTATCATATGTCACTCCGCTAGTTGCTGGGAAGCATAAGAGAATACCAAAATTATTGAACAAACCATTTGAAGTGTCTACACCAATTGATGAGGCTATTATGGCTAGAAGGATTTATTATGACTGTGTAGTAATTGCTTGTGACTGTGACACATTGCCTGACCTTATTGAGCTAGAAATTGTGGAATTTGATGTTATAATGGGTATGAACTAGTTAGCTTCTTGCTATGCCACTATGGATTGTCGAACTAAGAGAGTGTACTTCCACTTTCCAAATGAGGCAGTTCTTGAATGGGAAGGTAATGTTGGGGCGCCAAAGGATAAGTTTATCTCTTATTTTAAGGCAAGAAAGATGATATCTAAGGGGTATATATGTCATTTAGTTAGAGTAAAGGATATGAGGTAGAATTTCCAACTCTTTAATCAGTCTAGTAGTGAATGAATTTGTTGATTTGTTCCCTGAAGAACTTTCAAGCTTACCTCTAGAATGAGAAGTAGATTTTGGTATTGACTTACTTCCAGGCACTTAACCTATTTCCATCCCTCCATATAGAATGGCCGCGACAAAACTGTGTGAATTAAAAAAGCAGTTAAAAGACTTATTGGAGAAGGATTTTATAAGATCTAGTGTGTCCTCTTGGGGTGCACTAGTGTTATTTGTACGTAAAAAGGATGGAACTTTGAGAATATGTATCGACTATCAACAATTGAATAGGGTTACAATTAAGAGTAAATACCCTCTCTCAAGGACTGATGATTTATTTGATTAGTTACAGGGTGCCAAATGCTTTTCAAAAATTGATTTGAGATTAGGGTATCACCAAGTGAGAGTGAAGGGGGGAGATATACCTAAGACTACTTTCAGAACACACTATGGTCACTTTAAATTTCTTGTTATGTCATTTGGGCTAACGAATACACCAGCAGTTTTTATAGATTTGATGAATAGGGTATTCAAGCCAATCTTGTATGTGTTTCTGATAGTGTTTGTACATGACCTTTTGGTATATTCAAGATCGTAAGAGGACCATGCAAATCACTTATGACTGGATTTACAAGATCTTCGTGATCGAGAGTTGTATGTCAAGTTTTCTAAAAGTGAATTTTAGCTAAAATTAGTGGCATTTTTGGGTCATACTTTGTTTGATATGGGAATAAGGGTTGATTCGCAAAAGATAGAGATTGTGAAAGATTGGCTAAGACTAATGACACCCACGAAAGTTTGGAGCTTCCTGGGTTTGGAAGGTTATTATAGGAGGTTTGTTGAAGGTTTTTCTTCTATTTCTTCACCTCTAACGATGTTGATACATAAGGCAACCAAGTTCCAAAGGAATGATGCATGTGAAGGGAGCTTCCAGGAGGTGAAAAATAAGCTAAATTCTGCACCTATGCTAGTACATCCAGAAGGCACCGAGGGGTATGCAGTGTATTGCAATGCTTCAGGTGTTTGCTTAGGGTGTGTACTAACACAACATGATAGGGTAATTGCTTATGCATCTACACAACTATGACCACATGAGAAAAATTATCCAACACATGATCTTGAGCTAGTAGTGGTTGCGTTTGCTCTGAAAATATGGTGCCACTATTAGTATGGGTTCACGTTGGCATATTTAAGGATCATAAGAGTTTGCAATATGTTTTTAAGATGAAAGACCTAAATTTAAGACAACGAAGATGGATAGAGCAATAAAGGATTACGACGTTGATATATTATACCATCTGGGGAAGGAAAATGTGGTAGTTGATGCTCTGAGTTGTAAGACAATCATGAATATTGGTGATCAAGCCGTGGTAAGTCAAAGAGTGGATAAGGATCTATGACAACTAGCTAGTTTGGGAATTCGCCTTCGTTGAACTTCAAAGAAAGGGGTTGTTGTGCGTGATGATGCGGAGTCTTCATTGGTAATGGAGGTGAAAGAAAACCAATTTGAGGATCCTATCTTACGACGATATAAAGACAAGGTAAGTCAAGGTATGATAAAGGGCTTTGACCTTACACAAAATGGAGTACTTTATTGCCAAAATAGATTATGTGTGCCTGATATTAATGGATTAAGAAAGAGGATAATGGAAGAAGCCCATCATTCTCGATATTCCATCCATCCAGGATCAACTAAGATGTATCATGACCTAAAGGGAAAGTTCTGGTGGGGACGCATGAAAAAGGATCTTCCAAAATTTGTGGCTCAATGTCTAAATTGCAAATAAGTGAAAGTAGTACACCAAAAGCCAAGAGGTTATATGAAATGTATAGAGCTTCCAACATGGAAGTGGGATATGATCAATATGGATTTTGTTATCGGGTTGCCTCGGTCATTTGAGAAGTTTGACTCCATATGGGCAATAGTTGATAGACTTACAAAGTCAGCACACTTCTTGCTAGTCAGGGGTGATTATACAGCTGAAAAGTATGCCAAGCCATACCTTAATGAGATAGTCAGGCTACATGGAGTCCCAACCTCCATTATTACTGACCGAGGGGTTCAATTCACTGCAAAGTTTTGGAAGTCCTTCCATAGGAGTTTAGGGACACAAGTGAATTTGAGTACAACATTACACCGTCAAATAAACTTTCAAGCAGAATGTATCATTCAGACACTTGAAGATATGTTGCGAGCTTGTACATTGGACTATAAAGGTAGTTGGGTGGACCACTTGCCACTTATTGAATTTTCCTATAATAATAGCTACCACCACGAGTATCAAGATGGCACCTTATGAAACTTTGTATGAAAGGAAATGTAGATCACCAATTGGATGGTTTGAAGTGGGTGAAACCACCTTTCTTATTCCATATCTGGTACAACAAGCCATTGAAAAAGTTAAGGTAATACAACAGTGTCTAGAAAAATCCCAAAATCGTCACAAATCATATGCGGATACTAGAAGGAAAGGATTGAAATTCTCAGTAGGGGATTGGGGTTATGAGATTTAGTATGAAAGAAAAACTGAGCCCATGTTACATAGGGCCATATAAAATTATTAAGAAGTTCATGCAGGTTGCATATGAACTAGAGCTACCCCAAGAGCTTTCAATGGTTCATTCAGTTTTTCATGCCTCAATGCTTCAAAAATGCGTACGTGACCTATCCTGTGTAACTCCTATTGAGGATGTGCAGGTTACAAAAGATCACAAATATGAAGAGGTACCCGTTGCTATTCCAGATCATCAAGTTAAGAAGTCAAAAAATAAAGAAATAGCTTCAGTAAAAGTACTTTGGAGAAACCAACAAGCAGAAGAAATAACAGGGAAGGTCGAGGACGGGATGAAATCAAAATAGCCTTACTTGTTTGAAGCTAAAGAGGAAGTACAACATGCAGAATTAGGACACTACGTGTGATTGAATACTTAGTGTGTTGTCAAAAGTTTGTATAAGTAAAGGTTTAAACTTGGTTAAGCTATACAATTGTGCTAACATTCGAGGACGAATGGTCCCGGGGGGGAGCATGTAACACCCCACATCTTACAATACTAGTACTATTCAAATTAAACATGATATTGTTTGGTTAAATTAGCGTCTATTTTAAAAAGTGCTTGAATCTCATGTTAGGAGGGAGACATGTGCATCTAACGCTTAAGAGGATTGATTGCATACAAGTTTTATGTCAATTTGAGATTATCAAGGCCCTAAACAAAGAGAGAGAAGTGAGGTTCTTGTAGGACTCAAGAAGATAGCAGGTGAATCACCTATTTTCTTAGCTTAAATTTTCTGGCTAAATGGAGACGAGGGCCGATGTCGAATTTGTCCAAGTCTGATTATGAATAAAGTCTTTGTTAAAAGTTTAACTTTAGCCCATGTTTTACCATTATAAAAGGAAAATACTTAAATCCCAATATGAATAATAAAAGGGCCCAAGTACATCTCAACCCACTTGACTAATTGGGCCCAAACTAAGTGAAGGGGAATTAGGAAAATGGGGCAACCAAGGCCCATGAACTTTGAGACCTGTTTAGGCCCAAGTGTGAAATCCAAGATACTGCATCACTAACTTATTAATATGTGTTAATATGTGCTCAAAATCTTAAGAGAAAGTTGGCCAAAGAGACCCTTTAATAGGACTCAAAAACAGCCCCTTAAGTCATTTCCCTTTGGAACAATTTTTAGCTTTCCTAAAGACTCTTTTTTTCTCTTTACTTAACTTCACAAGGAAGCCAATACAGCCTTCTAGGGTTCTTGAAGGAAACTTGAATCTTGAAGGTTATGGTAAGTGAAAACATCTATGTATTTGTTATACTTATCCAATGACAAACAAGAAATATATGCTAGTTATGCTTGTGAACAAAGGTCAGACAATATGTGCTTAGAAAGTTGCTGCACACTTGCCTTTTTTTTGTGTCTTCTCTATGCCTTGTCAGCTGTATTATAAAGAGAAGTTGATGTTCTTAACATGGTTTAAGTTATAGATATTACTCTAAGGTTGCTACACTGATTTTGTTTCATTTAATAACGAGTTTTATTGTGCCATTTTAAGTGTGGTTTTGATTGGAACTTGTGGACTGATGGATGGAAGGCTATTGACTCACATACTTCATGAATACTTTGGTACTGTTCTGAGACTATTTTAAGGCTATTTTTAGTTATAGATGTGTTGAGGAAAGTTTGGGTAAAGTTGAAAGAAGTTTGGGATTGTTGACATCGGAATACAGCGAGAATACGAATGTGATGTTGGTTGTTTGTGTGTTGTGCAGGATTGTTATGTCTTATACCTTGTGAATTGTTCTAAGACTACTAAGGGTATAAAAAAAGATGTATATGACATGTACATGAGAATGGTTGTTAGAAAATACGATTATAAGTGAAAAGGATGAAGGAATGCCTTTAGGTCGCTAATTATAAGCTTGCTGCCCGAGTGTTAGTTTTTATGATATTGGGCTGCCAAGAAGTGTTTCTTTGCTTCTAATACTAGTCTTAATTAATAATATATTTTAGATAAATATTTTAGGGAAAAAGCGGTAACTCTAAGGTAGTAATGAGGTCATACAATGAGGTATGTAAGGCTACTTGATTTCGTATTACTTGGCATGAAACCTAGGTTCTTCCTTGGTACATAGAGGCTCTTATCTACTCCGACATAACAAACAACCATGTCTCCACTCTTTCACATGTTCATTTTCTCCCACACATAGTCACTTGTAAACATTCATACATAATTGGATACCTAGATACATGAGTTCATTCTACTAAATAAAATTCATGTGTTGTTCTACCTCCTGTGCATTTCATTATTTATGTAACCTACTAATTTTATTATGGTGTTGCCTTTTGGGATAATTTGCATGTCATATGCTATACCTACAGTCCTCCAGTTCTAATATTATGACCACCAAACGAATCATCTCAAAAGTAATTGAAAGATAGAGTATATTGCTTATTGATGGGTGGTGACCCGAGGGGTGGAATAATCATCTAGCCAGGGTCGATCCTATCATGGGGGGTAGCCCAATGGGTGAAAGGAAAAGCCTAGCCAGGGCCAATCCCGATATAGATTTACAACTTATCAGCTAGTCATTTGTATCACTTGTGGTGCACAGATTAAACAATAAAGGTAAAGTAATAAAAACAACATAAAGTACATGATCCCATAGTGTAACTAACGGTAGTCTCTTATCCTACACCAGTGCATAGTTTCAGTTGAGTTGTTACTTCATATACAGTATTTCCTGCCTTACATATTCAATACATTATCTCATACAGACGTCCCTTACGGGAGACCTGCATTTCATGCTGCAGGCACAGGTGCTAGTAGATCTCTCCAGTAGGAGTACAGGATATCCAACTATTGTTACCAAGCTCCAGGTTGCTTCAGAGCTTTGTCTGTCTAGAGATTATATTTTTGTGTTGTACAGTAGTCGAGGGGGGGCCTGTACCAACCCTTATCTTTACTTATCTAGAGGATTTGTATACTATGTAAATTAAAGTGTGGTAATGTCTCCTACTTTAGACAACGTGGCCCTAACGGCCTAGCCATATGCATTTTCTTTTGGCTTGTTGTTACTGTTTACTTTCTTAAAGGCATGTTGAATGTAGAAATCCCTTGTAATATGTATTGAAAGCACATAAATACAGGTTGGTTCTCCCAGGCCTTATTGGGAATGGGTACCAGTCCGCTTTAATGGGGATTTGGGCCTGACAGATTATGGGGCATTCTGAAGCACATGAGGCATTTTTCATAATCATCATATAAGAATCATAACCCATGCATTAGGAATTATAGCTTAAAAACCTATGCAGAATTATCATGATTTTTGATAAAAAGGAACGTTTTGGATTAGGCTTCATGGATGAAACTAATTTCTGAATGAAGCCCTACATACCTAAAGTAGAATCCTTAGAATTTGGGAAGAAAATCTAGAAATCCTGAGTCCCACCTCCAAGTTTCAACTTCAATAGGACCCTTGACTTAGAGCGAGAATTATTAGAAACCCTTGAGAGAATTTTCGGTATTAAAATCTTTGAATGAGTTAGGAATAGGAATTTATAAGTGTTAGGTTTGTTAGGGTAGTTCGAGTAGTCAAAATGACATAGTTAAGGACTTAGATGGATTAGAAAAGTTAAAAGCACCCTTCATTAAAAGCTATCAGAGCCATCCACGAAACCCCACTTATGGGCTGTGGAAAGACTTACGACTCACAACTTGACTCGTAGATCATGGTTTCACAAAAGTTGAGCTGCTAGAATTGTAGTTTCTAATCTATGAACATGCAGTACGGCTCGTAAGTAAACATTCATGCTGTACAATCTTTCATGGGAAGTCCCCATACTTGGAAACGTTTTTGGTTCCTTAGCGCCTCCTCTTATGGGGCTTACTTACCAGCCGTGAGAAAACATATGGGCTTATTTGCTAATTTGTATGTTAATTTCCATGAATTCTTTAATTTCCAATTTCACAAGGCACTTTCCAGAATAACACCTATGACTCGTAGGTCCATATAGGGGCTATAAATCGGCTCGTAAAACCTGACCATCATCAAATTTTCTATGCTTCAATATCCTAGGCCTAAAAACCTGAGGAGTGTTACATTATCTCCCCATTGGAACATTCATCCTTGAATGAGATAGAATTACACTTTAATAGGTAGGAATATAGTCATCATCATATTGTAAATGCAAAAATACAATTTAATCATCATTTTCGTGAAATCATAAAACTTATGCATCAAACATCATTCAAAAACAATTTCATGATCATGCACACATGCAACTTAGCAAGAGATTTATATTCATGAGAATTTTGAAGGAATGGATCGTATTAAGTACCTTATGCTTGAGTAGAAGGAAAAAGGTATGGGTATCATTTCGTTATATCAGCTCCAACCTCCCAAGTAGCACTTTCAACTTATGAATATCGCCATATTACCTTGACTGATGCAATCTCTTTATTCCTTAATTTTTTCACTGTCGGTCCAACATCTCAACCGGTAACTCTTCATAGGTCAAATACTCCTCAAGACACATCCTCCAAAGAAACAACAGAATTAGGATCACCCAAGAATTTCCTTAAAGCGTTAAACACCTAATGAACCATACCTAGTTCTCTAGGAAAATTCAAATCATAATCCACCTTCCACAACTTTCTTCACTATCTCATAAGGCTACACATATCTAGGATTTAATTTTACTTTCTTAGCAAAACATATTAATCCTTTCATTGGGGAAAATTTCAAATACACCTAATCAGCCTTATTAAATTCTAGTTCTCTCCTTCTTACATCGGTATACAACTTTTGCCGACTTTGGGCAGCCTTCAGATTTACCGGTGATCTACATCGCCTATGCTTCAAACCAAGCTATACCGATACTTAAATGCAAATTGTTGTTATAAGAAAATTTAATAAGAGGTAAATGATCTTCCTAACTCCCTTTTAAATCAAGTACATAAGCCCTCAACATATCCTCCAATGTTTGTATTGTCCTTTTAGCTTGTCCATCCATTTGCGGATGAAATGTGGTGCTTAGCTTTACCTTCGTACCAAGGACCTTTTGCAATGATGTCCAAACATGAGAAGTAAACTGAGCTCCTCTATTCGATATAATAAACAATAGCACCCCATGTAAATTCACCAATTCTTGGATGTAAACTTAGAATAATCGTTGACACCATATGAAGTCTTTATCGGCAAAAAGTGGGTTATTTTCATCATTCTATCAACAACTACCTATATTGATCAAATTACTTCCATCCTTGGCAATCCCATAATGAAATCAATATTCATTATTTTTCATTTCCAAGTTGGTATTTCAATATCTTGAGTCAAACCACCGCATCATTGATATTCTACCTTAATTTGTTGACAATTTTCACATTTCGTCACACTACTTGCTATGTCTCTCTTCATGCCATTCCACCAATACACTTATCTCAAATCTCTATAAATTTTGGCAGATCCCGAATGAATAGAATACTTGGAGTTATAGGCTTCATTAAGTGTCTTCTCCCTTAGTCCATTCACGTCGGGGACACACAATCTCCCTTGATAATGCAATACTCTATCTCCCTCTTGCGAGACAACTTCTACCTTTTTATCAGGCACCAACCTTTTCAATTCTACAAACAAGGATCTACGTCTTGCTTTGATTTAATTTCATCCATAAAATACGATTCTACCCCATTAGGTACTAACATACCACCATAACTCAAGCCATTTAACCTTACACCCAAACCATCCAAACATTGGAATTCTTAATTTCCTCCTTCAACATGTGTCATCCTATGCATAGACACTCTACTCAATACATTAGCTACACCATTAGCTTTGTTGAGGTGAAACATCATACTCATGTCATCCTCTTTCAAAAGTTTCAACCATCCTCTTTGTCTTAGATTTTGATCCTTTGGGTAAACATATATTGCAAATTTTTATGTCGGTGAATATGTCAACATGTACCCCATAGAGATACTGGTGCCAAATCTTGAATGCAAACACCACAGCAAACAACTCAAGATCATGTGTTGGGTAGTTCTTTTCATAAGCCTTCAATTGTCTTGAAGCATAGGCTATGATCTTTCCATGTTGCATCAACACACAACTCAAGTCTATATGAGTGGCATCATAATACACAATAAAACCACCCAATACTTCGGGTAATGCAAAAATAGGAGCTAAAGTGAGATGGTCCTTCTACATTGGAAAACTCTATTCACACTCATAAGACCATTAAAATTTTGCCTTATTTTAGATCAACTACGTCAAAGGAGAAGCAATGGATGAAAATTCCTCAACTAACCCTCTATATTATCCAGCCAAACCATGAAAACTTCTAATGTCGGATGGAGACAATGTTTTAGGTCAATTCTTCAAACTTCTATCTTCTTTAGGTCAACCCTAATACTATCACCCGCAATAATGTGACCAAGAAAAGCCATATCTCTTAGCAAAAATTCTTGCAAAACTTGGCAGAGAGTTGACTATCTCTCATTATATGCAACACAATCCTCAAATGGTCTTAATGATCTTTCAAATTTCGTGAATACACCAATATATTATCTATGAACACCACCATAAACATGTCCAAATATAGTTTGAAGATCCTGTTCATCAAATCCATAAAAGCGATAGAGGCATTTGTTAGTCCAAGTCAGATAACCAAAAATGCAAAATGACCATACCGATTTCTAGATGCCATCTTTGGAATATCATCTTCCTTCACACTCAATTAGTGATATTCGAATTAGAGATCGATCATTGAAAAGTATCTTGCACCCTATACTAGATAAAATAGGTTATTGATCCTTCGAAGTAGATACTTCTTTGGATGGTTACTTTATTCAATTGTCGATAATCAATGCACATCCAAAGTGAACTATCTTTCTTTCTTACAAATAGTACAGGAGCACCCCATGGTTTCATACTAGGCCTTACAAATTCCTCGTAAAGCAAATCCTTTCGCTGTCTCTCAATTTCTTTAAATTCTTCCATAGCCATTTGATATGGAGCATTAGAAATAGGTTGGTTGTCGGGGAAGAGATCAATAGCAAAAACAATTTTCCTTACTGGAGGAACATTGGGTACATCATCAGGAAAAACATTGAGGAACTCATTTGAAATAGGGATTGATGCAAGAGTAAAACATGAGACTCAATATCTATGACTCGGAAAACATGATACAGAAAACCTTTAGAGATCATTTTGATAGCTTTCACACAAGAGACAAACTTCCCTTTGAACACTGAATCGGTTCCTTTCCATTCTAAGATGGACTCATTAGGAACTTTGAATGTGACCTTATGAGTCCCACAATCAGTAGAAGCATAAGATGCATGCAACCAATTCATACCAAGGATAACATCAAAATCAATCATATTAAGCTCAACCAGATCACATGGGAAGACATTGTATAAGACCAACATGGGACAACTTTTATAGACTTTCTTGTCTAGGATTGACTCACTAATAGGAGCATAAACCGAATAATGTTCTAAGAAGACTTCAAGAGACACATGACATTTTATGGAAACATAAGGAGTTACAAAAGATATATTGGCGCCGGATTCAAGAAAAGCACATACATCATGATCAAAGACCTTTAACATATCGGTAACCACATTAAGAGCCTCATCAACTTCCTGTCTAGCATGTAAAGCGTAAAATCAATTACCAAGGGGACCAACATCTTGAGCTTGGGCATCTATTTGCACTTGCCCATTTTGAGCTACTTGACCTTAGGGATGCCCTTCCTTATCTTTGTTAGCCATATTAGGACACTTCGGCAATCTTATGTCCCATCTTTCCACAACCAAAACATGCACCGAAACATCTCAAATATTCATCAACATGGTTCGTCTCGCACTTGGGACACCTAGGAGGAATAGCACCACCTTTCACAACATCACATTGAGCCTTAAGGTTGGCTTCTTTCTCTTTGTCAAACCTTTGAGGATCACCCTTTGAAGACCCTTGGCCATGTTGGAATTTGTCACCACTGAACATACCACTAAAGAAACCACCATCATATCGAGCCCTCTTGGAGTCCCTTGATCTTATCATTTGCAACTACTCACTCTCCACTTGTTCGACATACGTCATAAGTCTAGAGATATCCATATCCTTAATGAGCATGATAGCTTTACATTCTATCTTCACCAAATCGGACACACCCAAAGTAAACTTACTCATATGAGACCTAGAGTTAGACACCAAAGAAGGATAGAATTGGACAACTTATTGAACTTAAGGGAATACTCCCTCACATTCAGTCAACCTCGCTTTAGGTTTATGGATTTCATCACCTTGGATTACCTTACCTCAAGAGAGAAGAAATGATCAAGAAAAGCAACCTTAAACATCTTCTAATAAACGACACTATCTTCAAATCTCACAGACTTCCATTGAGTGAACCAAACAAGAGCCACCCCTTTTAGTTGATAAGCCGCTAGTTCAACCTTATTTTCAGAAGACACCCTGTAATTTCCACCACCTTGTACACCTCATCAAATGAACTCTTCAGGATCCTCATCCACCATTGAACCACGAACCTGAAGTGACCCCCAAATAGTACCTGAAAATATATCTCAAAATGCCCTGAATTTTAAATTCCATATATCATGAAATCCGTTTGTTATTTCGAAAATCAGATTTCAAATTCTTTTCAGGGGGTCAAAATTAGGGGGTACAGGGTCTAACCCCTATTTAAGATCGAACGATTAGAAACTATAATTTTTCAAGGTGCAAAATCCAAAGAGGAATCTACGACCCCCTCGCAACGTGCCATAGTAGACAAAGTGG
>JAABOM020064000.1:0-42536 GCA_011800125.2 Solanum clarkiae | reverse complement strand
TTAAGAATCCTCAATTAAAATCCTATATCATATGAAGGATGACTCGGTCTTAGCTTAAAAAAATTTGGGGTGTTACAGGAATAAACTAAAATATCATCAATAAACATGATCTGAACATGTCAAGATACTGTCTAAATACTCCGTTCATCAGGTCCATTTAGGCTACAAGTGCATTTATCAACCCAAAGGGCCTCCCCAAAAATTTGGAGTGACCATATCGTGTTCGAATGGCCGAGTTTATGATGTCACATTCTCTCACTTTCAACTAATGATAGACTGATCTAATATCTATCTTAGAGAAAATAGTGGCACCCTAAGTTGGTTAAACAAGTCATCTATCCTTGGGAGAGGATACTTATTCTTGACTGTTACCATGTTCAACTGGTGATTGTCAATACATATTTAGAGGGAACATCCTTTTTTCGCATAAATAGGACCAGAGCACCTCATGGTGAGACACTTAGCCTAATGAAGCCCTTCTCTAGCAAATCTCTTAGCTGCTCTTTCAACTCTTTTAGCTCAGTAAGTGCTATTCTATGTGGAAAAATATAGATAGGCTGGGGGAAGAACATCAATTCCGAAGTCAATCTCCCTATTAGGAGGGACTCCAAGTAGATCCTTAGGAAATACTTCAGGAAACTCACTCACAATCAGGATAGAATCAAAGGTAGGAGGCTCAACGTCATCAAACTTGACTTGCACGAGATGGTAGATACATCCATTTGGAAACTAGAATTTGACAATTTGAGTTCTACAGTCAACAGAGGCATAATATGTGTGAAGCCAGTGCATGCTAAGAATCACATCAAAGTTAACCACCTGTAACTCAATCAAATCAGTAAAAGTATCTCTATGATAGATAGACACTACACGATCTCTATAAACTTTCTTAGCTAGAATAGACTCACCAACAGGATAGAAATAGAAAATGGCTCAAGCAAGCACTTAGGAAGGATCTCAAATCTACTATCCACATAAGGAGTGATGAAAGCTAGAGTAGCACTAGGATCTATCAAAATATAACAATCAAGAGTATAGACTTGAATCATAACAGTCACAACATCTGGGTAGTTTTCCTGATCTTGATGACTACGCATGCCATACAAATGGTTTGTAGCCCCATTGCGCCTGTAGTAGCACCCCTCTGATTTCCTTTAACTAGCACTACTTGTGTAAAATATTAGGCTTTGTCAGCCCACTTGAAAAAGACCCATTTGGCCACACTTGTAGTATGCCTCTCCTTCCTCACGATACTTTTCCAAGTGTAGTTTGCCATACTTGCCACATGGTGGATTACCCTGTAAACATGGATTCACACTAGCCTATGACTGGCATCCCTAGGCTCTGAAATTCTGAAACTTCTGCTCATTCTAATTCCTGGGTAATAGTACAATGGAAAATGAAGGCACTGGCCTAGACTGAAACTTGCTACCATTCCCATATCCTCTTTTCCCAACCTCATGGCTCGAGGTTTTAGCCGTCTTACTTTTGATCTCCTGCCTACATTGTTGCCTTCCTCATCATCCTACTGCAGTAAAACTATCAATCTACCTATGTTCATGTTGCTCACAAGCATAGCTCCTCTCGTAAATTTCTTAGGCCACTTGTTCAACCCGTCAATGTACAGACCCATCCTATTTCTCATGTATGTAACTATCTTAGGAGCATAGCGAGATAGCTGCATAAACTTTAGACCATATTCTTTCACCGTCATAAATCATTGTTTTAAATAAAAGAACTCTTTTACCTTGGCCTCCCTCAGTTCTTTCGGAAAAAAATGCCCAAGAAAAGCTTAGTCAAACATTGTCCAAGACAGAACTGGGCCCCCCACTCCTCTGTTTTCTTCTCATGGTCATACCACAACCTAGCAATATCTTTGAGCTGGTTGACAGCTAACTCAACCCTATTAACTTTGATCACATGCATCACTTGGAACACTTTCTGTAGCTCATCAATGTACTTCTCAGTATCCTCATTGGGCGTATACCCTATGAACTCGGGTGGGTTCATTCTCAAGAACTCTCGAACCCTGGATATATTGAGCATCTTTTTTGCTTGCTCCTTTTTTTTCAACCGGTGCTGTCACAGCCTAGGCCAAAGTCTGGATGGCGTAGCGAAGTTCATCATTTGAGTTGTCAGCCTGTGGTTGTTTATGGATGGCTGGGCCTATGGATTTATGTTGATTTTGGAGATTAGGTTGGTTAATTCTCTATTTCAAGGTTGCCGCTAAGCAACATTTTCTGTTGATGGTGAAGAGTATCCTGTCTAGCTTGGTGTCCTCTTCCTATAGCAGCTCTTGTTGGAGGCATGATCACAACTCTGTAAACATGTAGCGCACAAATTAGAAGAGAGCTTTCATAGAGTTTAACTCTATCCCGTAAATCAGAATATGAAGAAATATATCCATTCCTAATGTCCTATAGCCTCCTGCTTATGTATGGTGCACAACACATCCATAAACAAGACTCTACTAGACACAACTTCATAGACGTCGTAGGACACTTGAAATTTGTACTCTAATACTAAGTTTGTCACGCCTCGGTATGGAACTTAGATGTGGCCGACACTCAGAGACTATTGCTAGTCCCCAAGAGAACCACTTGACCTCATCGCATTTATTCAATCAATATTTATCATATCATTGGAAGGCTAAAGATAATATAAGGTGGGAAATTTTAATTAAATGTAATCGAAATATATCAACAGGCCTAATATAAAAGAAGGTAGTTAGATAATATTCAAATCATCAATCCTAAATCCATGTTATGAAGTCTCTATCTAAGCTACATAAATGGTATCATGATAGGTCATGACCACCTCAATCAAAGAAAATAAAATACTAAACTCAAGCTAGATGGAAGCATAAGTGTGCATCATCTGAAAACAACAGAGGACTCACCAAATTAGCTGACTGCAACAAATCCTCAATGATGTGCTGTTGATGATCTCTAGTACCTTTATCTACATCATCAAATGATTCAGTCCAAATAGACTTTAGTACGTGGAATATACAAGTATGTATAATGGATGAATAAAACATGCATCAAGGTAGAACACAATTAACTCAGATAACTAAAGTCAAGAGATAAGAAACTCAATCATGATGTTAAATGTATATCTAAAGCAATAATAAAGAGAAGGCAATGACCAATCAATCCAATCTAATAAAATCATAGTACCATCAACATGAAACCTATTTGGAAGTTTCTCTTATTAGACAACAATCACTTATGAGCCAGTGATTGTTTAATAATCTCTTTGATGTTTCCACAACCGCTCAATACTTGCCAGGGTAAAGAGCAAATTGATCCATAATGGATCGGATCAAATCAAACAAGTCCTCTGTTCTTTCAGGATCCTATCAAGAGGAAACTTTGAACTTAATAGTTTCAATCCTCTCATATGTTTGGCGATATAGTTATTGAGTTCGAGCTGGACTTACTCTTACCCAATTCGGTGCTCGATACTCCTCTTAAGACTCAATGATCATAAAACATCAACCTAATGATTAACTTATTCAACTAGTCTCATCGAACATTTGCCAACTCAATTCATCATATCAACTATCAACTCTTGGTTTGGACCATTTTTTCAAGATTAGCTCATGACTTATCAAGACTCTCTATCATGCATCATTCTAACTCAAAATATTCGAGAAATAGAAGTAGAATTTAAAGCATTCAGGAACTCTATAAACTCTTTAGGCTTAAATTATACACATGCAGACCTCTTTTTGTGCAATATGTAAAAATAACAAGAATTCATTCTAGGGTTCATGCAGAAAAGAGAAATCGTCTATTTGAAGTATTTGATTCATAAAACTATAATTCACGCAAAATTTTATAAGAATATATTAGGATTTTAAGAAATCCTTCAAGAAACATCCATGGAAAAATCAATTCATTCATAACTCCATCAATTTGGGTTATGGGGCACATGTAAGAACATAATCCATATTCTAATTAGCCTTACATACCTAAAATTTATGAACGATAATCAACTTTCAGACAATTTCTACTTGCGTGCTTAGAACCCTAACTTTTTCTCTTTTTCTATGCTCTCCAGAATTTCTAAGTGTTTTTAAGGAGTAATACCTCTAGGGTACTGATAAGAGGTCTAAAATAAGTCTAAAACATTGTGGGTTTAAATTAACCTTCAAGGGAGTCTAAAACAGAATTACGCTTCAAGAAAACTATCAAAAGTGGACCACGAAACCCTTTTTACGACCCGTGAAACATGTTACATGTCATGGTCCTCTCTTCTGGAAAATAGATCAAAATTTGGATTTCTGAATCTTATTCTATGACTTGTCAGATGGCTCGTGGAACAGGTTATGAATCGTCTTCCATCTCGTGGAAATTAGACCAAAATTATGAATTTCTGGATCTCATCTACGACTTGTTAGATAGACAGTTGAACAGGATACAGACCGTGTTCCCTCTTGTAGGCTCCCTTCTATACTTAGCCAAAATCTTTCAACTCTGGAACACCTCTTATGACCTGATCTACAGGACATATTCTAGACCACGACTCGTAACCCCTCTCGTAGAACCAAGTCTGAGGACCTGTTCAATTTTCAAAAATTCTTGTACATGTTACACCAGTTTTGAGATGGTTTTGGATTATGATTTTCGCTCCTTATGCTTGTCCTTTCATACCTAGAATGTACTTTTCGCTTTTTCTTCCGCAATATTATGTAATTTTTTGTTTAGGCTGATTTGCTTCGATGGGTTAAAGGCAAGTTCCATCACACCCGATTTCGGATTGTGTCAATTACCTACGTTGAATAATATGTTTATAAAATTGTGAATTTGCATTATTTCACTTGTTTAATTAGATATCAAAATTTTAATTATTATAAATTTAATTGAATTGAATTATCATATTATGCTACTTTATTTTTATTATAGAATATTATTAATTTATATACTCAATTAGTACTTCTCACTTTCTATTCATCTTTAAGGTAATATTTTATTTGGATAGGTAAATTTATTATTTAGATTTTTTTAAAGAATATTATAATTCTAAAGAAGTAAAAAGGAATAAAAATTACTGATGTAAGGGTAAAACAAATACTTTAAAAAATTAATTGCCATATAGGAGGAGAATGTCTGTTGTTCAAAGTTGAGGGAGAGTTTGATTTTAAAAATAATATTAAGAGATGAAAATGATTTTAAAGTAAAGTACTTGCTTCATTGTTCTCACTATTTATATACGTTTTGCTTGTTGCTTGCCACTTGTTAAGTGACATATCTGATTTTCTGCTATTACTTTATATATATTTGTTTCTATTTGTAGTTTGGCCGAAAATACCTATTCAATACATGTTGTCATATACTGAGCCCTACTTGTATTTTTCTTTTATGGAGGCAGTGAGTATACCATCGACTTTGACTCTTCCTTAGCTTTATGTGGGGTCCAAACCATTATTCAACAAAAACTGCACGTACAAATAATCAAAAGTCCTTTTAATGTCAAAAAAAGATGATGCAAAGTTTTAAGTTTTGCTTCTTTATTATGTCATGAGTGACATTAATAGTAGTGTATTTTTCTTTATATAAGTAGCTCTTCAGCTCCTAATTTTAGACACATCAAGACAAAGAGAAAAATGTCACATAAATTTTTTTATTAGGTATACAATAGACTATATAAGAAAATAGTTTGTAAAGAAAAATAGAGTGTGAGAAATATTTTTGATAAAGTGAAAAAGCAAAGGATTATTTCTTTTGAGTGTTTAGTAGTTACTTTGAGTATTGTACTCGTGACTTTGCAATGTAAAATTATTTGTTATAGTGATATCAGTTGCTCCTCTTAGCATGTGATTATTCTTATTTAAAATGGTTAATATGTGGAATCCTTGGTGTCATTATTTATTTCATTTTATTCTCATTATTTTTGGACCATATATTTTTTGTATTAATTGTATTTTTCTAGCAAACTAGCATCAGAGCATTATTTGCAATAGCTATACTTTTTAAGAAACAATGGAAACCAACATAAGTAAATAGTTACTTTGAATGGCGTAAAGTATGCCATTTGAAAGGGGAAAAAATAACAAATTTGCTCGCTCTTAAGAATTTCTACCAACCAAATATTGACACGTTAAGCCTGAAAATAAAGTAGATGATAAGTGAAATCTATTGCACAGATAGATTTGTATATTTTTTAGATAGTTGATTAACGATAATATATTGAACCATATTTCTGGAAAAACACATGCTCGAATCTTATGTGAGCATCTTGAATGTTTGTATACTCAGAAGATTGGGAACAACAAAATGTTCTTAACAAAGCAAATATTAAGTTTAAAAATCATGATGATTCTCCAAAAACAAATCATCTGAATAACTTTCAGAAAATCATGGACCAGTTATCTGTTATGGGTATTAAATATGATGAAGATATTCAAGGCTTGCTTTTACTTGGTTCTATATCATACTCTTTGAAAATATATAGAACTTCATTGCTAAATTCTTCTCCGAATAGTGTGATCTCTATGGATTTCACTAAGAGCAATGTCTGGAACGAAGAGATGAGAAGAAAATCGCAAGGTTTTTCTTTATCGGGTGTCCTCATAAGTAGCCGTAGAGGGGAATAAGAATCATGATGAAACGACCCCAAAAAGTCCCGAAAATGTGCCTTGAAAATGCCACGAATCATAATTTTCATATATCTCAAAAACCAGGCACGATATCAAGAATCCAACTTCATATTATTGATAAGGGGGTCATTTTTAATGGAAAATGGGTTCTAAACCCAATTTAAGAGCAAATGATTAGCAATTTCAATTTTCACAATTTTGCTTATCCAGTGTCTATCCCCACTAGTGGGATTACACTGGGTATGTTGTTGTTGTAGTGTCTATCTGCGATGGTACCGCGATGCCTCCATCCCGGACATATGTAAATTCAACCTCCGCGACAGGTCCGTGTCGCAGACCAGACGCGAACCTGTGTAAATTCTGCCGAGTCATTTTTCTTGTGGTCTAAGACTTTTAAGTCTTGGGCCTAAGTGTTCCCAAACGTGAATATACCTACCAAGTGCAGACCCGTGTAAATTCTGCTCAGTTATTTTTCTTGCAATCTAAGGCTTTAAGTCTTGGGCATAAGTGTCCCCAAACGTGAATATACCTATACTTAGCCATTTTTCACCCTCATATCATTCTAAACACTCCCCAATACTCATTCAAACACTTAGCTAAATACTTTACTCCTAAACTCAAGTCTCAAAACCCTCTCCAGATCTAAGGATTTCCTCTTAAGCTTCAAGTCTCCATCTCTAATCTTCATCAAGTTCATCTCCAAAGCTAAGGTATGTGGGTTTCTTTCATGGGTTCCTTTCACCTATGATACCCAAGATCTTTTACTTAAAATTGCATGATTCAAATTTGATTTATTCATGGGTTTTTCATTATGAAATTCACTGTATACTATGTTGGATTTATGTAAATATGATTGTTTTACTATGTTTGCGGCCACGAATCTAAGGTCTATGGTGAGATTGATGAAGGGTCTTGATGTATATTGTTTGAGGGTGTTACCAAGTATCTATTGATGGCTTTACACAGATTTTTCTAGCATGATTTCACTCTTGAATTACATGATTTTACACTAGCATTACATACTCTCTAAGTGTTTGATAAAATGTCCAGTTACGGATTCTTGAGGAATTGAATGTCCAATGTATACCTTATGAGTTGAATGACTATATGATGATGAAATGATTATGGGATGATGATGAAAAGGAATGTACGTGTATGATGATGAAAGGAGTGTCTCTGTGTGTGTGTGTGTATATATATATATATATGATATTATCTCTATATAGTGTTGGGGATGACCAAGCCTAGCTCAGGGGTTTGTAGGCCTGGGTTACTTATCGAGGGGTTGGTACCTTAGTTGCCTAGCTTGGGGTCCCATAGGAGGAGGGTGGCCAGACTCAGCCATACACTGGTGCTTTGGAGCCCAGGTATGTTTTTTGACCCCTTATATGTTATTTTATTTTGATTTTGTGCATTAGGGACAACAGACATCTTTTTTTAAAGGGTGTGGGTAGTTATGGGCCTTGGTAAAGTCCGAGTAGCTTGGGTCCATAACTACCCCAAGATGGGGGTTGGTACCCATCAACCTTGATGGGGTTTTTGTACTCCATCAACCTCGGTGCGGGGTTTGTACTCCATCAACCTCATGAAGGGGTTCATACCTCATAGGCCTATCCAAGGGGTGGTAGGCCTTGGCTTTCACTATAATGGTCACTCCTTACACTCGTATTATGATCTATATAAGCTTGGTTTTACTTCAAGCATCATTCAGTTTATGCCATATTGTTAATATACTATTCATTGCTTAGGATTATGCATTTTGCCTGTGATACCCATCTCTTATTGCATTGTATCCTACATATTTAGTACATTCAAATGTACTAACGTATACTCTATGTCTACATGATGTTACCATGTAGGAACCGGTCTATCGCTTGATCATCCTCCTCCATGTGGCTAGTACAACTTCTATCAAGCTTGTTGGTGAGTCTTCCATTTCGGGGGACGTTATTTATTATCTATTGCTATGTATAAAGACATTGTCTCTTTGACTTAAGTATTGACTATGAGGGTGAGCCCGGTTGCTTTGTCTCGGTCCCCGCTCTTATCTATGCAGTAGAGATGTTTTTGGACATGTTATGTATCTATGCTTGAGCTTGACTCTATTGAGTCTTGATGTTTATGATATGGAAGTTCATTCTTGGTCCCAATTCCCCCTGTTTACATTTATCCCTTATTGTCATTCTAATTTCTTATGCGACTAAGGATGCGTAATGATATGCTATGAGGCTTGTTTGGGGTTCTTGCGGATTAACCGTGCTGTGGTCACGTCTAGGCCCTAGGATTGGGTCGTGATAAGGTGGTATCAAAGCACTAGGTTGTTAGATCCTCGGAGTCCTACACACTGTGTTGATTAGAGTCCTATTTATGGTTGTGTTGTGCACCACAACTATGAGTAGTAGGCTATGAGATGTTTATCCTTCTTCATGTTCTAAGTCGTTCTATAGAGTGGAAGTAAGCTTCCCCCCTAACGATTGTTCTTTGTTATTCTAGATCATGCCTAATACAAGGGGAAGACGAGCCCGCACGCTCGAGGAGAAACCGACCAATGAAGAGCTTAGGGGTGCT
This sequence comes from Solanum clarkiae, assembly GCA_011800125.2. NCBI lineage: Eukaryota > Viridiplantae > Streptophyta > Magnoliopsida > Solanales > Solanaceae > Solanum > Solanum clarkiae. Next base: position 33,364 of record JAABOM020064000.1, on the reverse strand, counting down.
CTCACCTTGCTTGTACAAGTGGTAGCTAATCAAGAAAACCATGGAGCCCAAGCCCCTCATGATCCTACACTGGCCTCTCGGGTAAGAGAGTTCACGACAATGAATTCCCCGGAATTCCATGGGTCAAAGGAAAGTGAGGGCCCCCAAGAGTTCATTGATGAGGTCTACAAAATTTTGTCCATCTTTATTGTGAGGCCAGAGGATAAGGCAGAGTTGGTGGCCTACCAACTCAAAAGGATAGCACAAATATGGTTCAACCAATGGAAGGAAGAAAAGGGAGTCAACTATGAGGTGCTTTGGGAGGAGTTCAAGGTGGCCTTCCTTAATCGGTTCTTCCCCCTTGAACTTAGGGAAGCTAAGTTGGTGGAATTTATGAATTTGAGATAAGGGTCCATGAGTGTGAGGGAGTATGCCCTCAAGTTCACTCAACTTTCAAAGTTTGCTCCTCAATGGATTGCCGACTCAAGGTCAAGAATGAACAAATTTGTTATGGGTGTCTCTGACTTGGTTAGTGAAGACTGCCAGTCTGCCATGTTGATTAGTGACATGGACTTGCCACATTTGATGACCTATGCCGAATAAATGGAAGAGGAGAAATTGAGGAAGAGAAGGGGGCATGAGGCCTAAAGGGCCTGTTTTTAGGGTAAGTTCCAAAGGAGTGACCGGTTCCACCAAGGCCAAAGGCCTACTCATGCATTTATTAAGAGGGTTGCAAATGATCTTCCGAGGGCCCAAGGTGTAAGGGGTGTGTCTCCTATTGATGTGTGTCCGAAGTGTGGTAATGGTCATGGTGGCCTATGTTTGAGGAATACCAGTACTTGTTATGGTTGTGGGGAAATAGGGTGTAATGCGATAGATTGCCCTCGAAACTGCAACAAGGGTAAGGAGTCCACAATGTGTTAATGCGGTCCCATTGGGGACAGGGGGACGACAAGATAGTGCCCTAAGGCACAACCGATTCTATGCTTTGCATGGGAGGCAAGGGGTTGATGAAGTCCCCAATGTTGTTACCAGTATGTTGAAAATCTTTGACTTTGATGTGTATGCATTGATTGATCCAGGTGCCACTCTTTCTTTTGTTACCCCTTTTGTTGCCCAAAAGTTCCATGTTGACCCCGAGTTGTTGCATGAGTCAAATGAAGTGTCTACTCCTATTGGTGCATCTATTGTTGCTAGAAAATTTTATAGAAGTTGTCCTATTTGCATTTTGCATGAAGTATTGCCTTGTGATCTTGTTGAGTTAGACATGGTTGATTTTGATGTCATTCTTGGGATGAATTGATTGCATGCCTACTATGATTCTATTTATTGTAGAACCTGTAGGGTCAAATTCCAATTTCCAAATGAACCTGTGAGTAGGAGAGTCGAGATGTGGTGGTCAAGGGTAGATTCATCTCTTGCATTCAAGCCTGTAAGATGATCTCTAGGGGGTTTCTTTTCCATCTTGTGAGGGTTAGGGATGTGGAGTCTAAAGTCCTTCCCATAGACTCGGTTCTAGTTGTAAATGAGTTTCTTGATGTCTTCCCAAATGACATTCCCGATGTTCCCCCCGAAAGGGAAATAGACTTTGACATAGACCTCCTCTCCGATACTCAACCTGTTTCTATTCTCCCTTATCATATGACCTCGATGGAGTTGAAGGAACAATTGAGGGAATTGTTGGAGAAGGGATTTATTAGACCTATCCAATCACCTTGAGGTGCTCCAGTGTTGTTTGTGAAAAAGAAGGATGGGTCCCTTAGGATGTGTATTGACTATCAGTAACTCAGTAGGGTCATCATCAAGAATAGGTATCCTCTTCCAAGGATTGATGATTTGTTTGACTAATTACAAGGGGCTAGCTATTTCTATAAGATTGATCTTCAGTTCGGGTATCATTAAGTGAGAGTGAGGGAGTGTGATATTCTCAAGGCAACCTTTTGGACTAGGTATGGGCATTACGAATTTGTGGTGATGTCTTTTGGGTTGACCAATGCACTGGACATTTTTGTGGACCTAATGAATAGGGTTTTTAAACCTTACCTTGATTCCTTTGTTATGGTCTTCATTGATGATATTTTGCTTTATTCTCGGGGTGAGGAGGTGCATAGGACTCATTTGAGGGTTGTGTTACAAAGATTGAGGGAGGAGAAATTGTATCTAAATATGAAAAGTGTGAATTTTGTTGAGGAAGGTTGTCTGCCTAGGACATATGGTGTCGGGGGATGGTATTAAGGTGGATCCAAAGAAGATCGATGTGAATAAAAATTGGCCTAGACCATTGATCCCGTCGAACATTAGGAGTTTCTTAGGCTTAGCGGGCTATTATCGGAGGTTTGTGAATGGGTTCTCTTCTATTGCTTCTCCCATGACTAAACTGACTCAAAAGAAGGCCAAGCTTGTGTAGTCCGATGAATGTGAAAGGAGTTTCCAAACATTGAAAGACAAGATTGTGTCTGCTCCTATGTTTTCCCTACCGGATGAGCTTGAGGGATTTGTGGCGTCTTGTGATGCTTACCCGGTTGGTTTGGTTTGTGTGTTGATGCAAAATGGTAAAGTGATAGCTTATTCTTCTAGACAACTCAAAGTACATGGAAGGAACTACCCTACCCATGATCTAGAGTTAGCTGCCGTTGTGTTTACATTAAAGATTTGGCGACACTACTTGTATGGGTGTATGTTGATGTATTCACCAATCATAAGAGACTCCAATATGTTTTCACTTAAAAGGATCTCAACTTGAGTCAAAGGAGAAGGTTATAGCTTCTTAAGGACTATGATATGAGTGTGCATTTATCATCCGGGAAGGAAAATATGGTGGCAGATGCCTTGAGTAGAATGTCTATAGGTAGCTTAGCTCATGTTGATGGTAGTGAGAAGGAGATTGCTAGGGAGATGCATTAGTTGGCTAGATTGGGAGTTAGGTTGGAAGAGGATGGTAATAGTGGTATGATTGTTATTGATGGTTCCAAGTCTTCTTTGGTTGATGAGGCGATGGAAAAACAAGATCTTGATCCCTCCTTGTTAGAATTGAAGGCCTTGGTGAAAGAGGGCAAGGTGAAGGTTTCTCCGAAGGGGGAGATGGTTCCCTTAGGTACCAAGGTAGGTTGTGTGTACTATGTGTTGATGATTTGATAGAAAAGATACTTGATGAGGCCCATAACTCTTCTTATTCTATCTACCCCGGTTCCACCAAAATGTATAGAGACTTGAGGGATGTGTATTGGTGGTGAGGCATGAAGAGGGACATTGCCAAATTCGTTTCCGATTGTCATACTTGTCAATAAGTCAAAGCCAAAAATCAAAGGTTGGGTGGCCTAACCCAAAACATTGAGGTTCCTACATGGAAGTGGGAAGAGATAAATATGGATTTTGTGGTTGGGTTGCCCAAGACAAAAAGGGTTTTGATTCCATTTGGGTTGTGGTTGATAGGATGATAAAATCGACTCACTTTCTATTGGTTAAGACCACATTTGGGGCTAAAGATTATGCAAGATTGTACATTCATGAGTTGGTAAGGTTGCATGGGATTCCTTTTTCCATCATATCGGATCGTGGGCCACAATTCATTTCACACTTTTGGATGTCCTTTCAAAGGGGTCTTGGCACTAGAGTTAACCTTTCTACGACCTTCCACCCTCAATCGGATGGCCAATCCGAGAGGACTATCTAACCCCTCGAGGATATGCTTAGAGCATGTGTGTTGGAGCTTAAAGGTAGTTGGGATGATCATCTTCCATTGATTGAGTTTGCCTATAAACAATAGCTATCATTCTAGCATGGTATGGCTCCTTTTGAGGCTCTCTATGGGAGACATTGTAGATAACCGATCAGATAATTTGAGGTTGGTGAGATAGCTTTGCTGGGACTAGATCTAGTTATGAAGGCTCTTAAGAAGGTTACGATGTTTAGGGAAAGGTTGAAGACGGCCCAAAGTCATCAAAAATTATATGCCGATGTGAGAAGAAGAGACCTTGAATTTAAAGTTGGTGATTGGGTCTACCTAAAGGTTTCACCCATAAAGGGTGTAGTCTTTTTTGGTAAGAAGGGAAAGTTGATCCCAAGATATGTTGGTCCTTATGAGGTTATGAGGAGGGTTGTAAGTTAGCTTATGAGTTGAGGTTTCCTAGTGAGATAGAATCGGTTCATCCGGTGTTCCATGTGTCCATGTTGAGGAAATATGTGGGTGATCTGAATGCCATTGTGCCTCTTGATGTTGTGGGTGTTTTTGAGGATAATTTGACATATTGGATAGGCAAGTGAAGAGGTTGACAAACAAAGAGGTGGCTTCCGTTAATGTCCTTTGGAGGAACCAACAAGTTGAAAGTGCTACTTGAGAGGCCGAAGCGGACATGCAAAAGTGATATTCTTACCTTTTCCACTCCACTCAAGCCTAAGGTATTTATCTAAGTCCTTCATTTGATCTTAAGTCTTTAGTTCAGCCCCATGTCATTACATATTTTCATGTTTAAATTGACAAGTTCACGATGATTTTAAACTTATGATGAAGTTTTTGAAATGATGTTTAAGTGCATTGTTGCATCTCTATATGGTATGAAATGGTCATGTTTGTGTCTCCTCATATACATTTCTTTGACATTTGGGGACGAATGTTCCCAAGGGAAAGATATTGAAACGACCCCAAAAAGTGCTCGAAATGTGCCTCAAAAGTGTTTGGAATTATAATTTTCATATATCTCAAAATTCATGCGCGATATCGAAAATTCAACTTCGTATTCTTGATGAGAGGGTCATTTTAAGTGGAAAATGAGTCTAACCACAATTCAAGAGAAAACAATTAACAATTTCAATTTTCATAATTTTGCTTATCAGTGTTTGTCTGTGATAGTACCGCAACGTGCCTCGATTATGGACATGTGTAAATTCAGCCTCCGCGATAGGTCCACATCGCGGACTAGATGCAGACCCACATCGCGGACCAGATGCAGACCTATGTAAATTTTGCCTTGTTATTTTCTTGCGGTCCAAGGCTTTTAAGTCTTGGGCCTAAGTGTCCCCAAATGTGAAGGCTTGGTAACCTTGTTGGGTGTTTGGTACCTATCAACCTTGATGGGGAGTTTGTACTCTGTCAACCTTTATGGGGCGTTTGTACTCCGTCAACCTTGGTGCGGGGTTCGTAGTCCATCAACCTCATGAAGGGGTTTGGTACCTTATGGGCCTATCCAAGGGGGTGGTAGGCCTTGGCTTGCACAATAATGGTCACTCCTTACACTCATATTATTATCTATAGAAGCATGGTTTTACTTCAAGAATCATTCATACATACCATATTGTTAGTATGCTATTCATTGCTTATGATTATGCATTTTGCCTATGATACCCACCTCTTGCTGCATTGCATCCTACATATTTAGTACATTCAAACATAATAACGCATACTCTATGCCCACATGATGTCACCATGTAGGAACTGGTGTACCGATTGATCATCCTCCTCCACGTGGCTAGTATGACTTCTATCAAGCTTATTGGTGAGTCCTCCATTGTGGGAACATTATTTATGATCTATTGTTATGTTTTAAGACTTTGTCTCTTTGACTATATATTGATTATGAGGGTGATCCCAATTGCTTTGTCTCGGCCCCTGCTCCTTATATATGTAGTAGAGGTGTTATTGGACATGTTATGTATCTATGCTTGAGCTTGACTCTATTGACTCTTGATGTTTATGATATGGAAGTTCATCCTTAGTCTCATTTCCCCCTTGTTTAAATTTATCTATTTTTGAAATTCTAATTACTTTCGTGACCAAGGATGTGTAATAATATACTATGAGGTTTTTTTAGGGTTCTTTCGTGCTCCTTATTCGCCAATCACGTCTAGGCACTAGGCTTGGGTCGTGACATATGATTCTTATAATACAGAACATAATAGAAGCAAATTCAAAAAAAAAATTAAGGATATTGAGTGCTATCATTTTTGTATAAAAGGACATAGAAAAACGCTCTGCCAAACGTTGAAGAGGAAGAACAAAGACAAAGAAGAAAATACAAAGGTTGACTATGAATATTGTCTAGCCAAAATTATCACAGAAGATCTTGTCATAATTCTTGATGCGAAATAGATAAATATTTCTTGTGATTAGTCAAGGTGGATTGTGGAGACTTATGACTCATCTCATGTGACATCAAGGAAAGAATTTTTCAATTTCTACAGTGCCGACGATTTTATATCCTTGAGTATGGTAATGCCACTATATCTAAGGTGGTTGATTTTCGTAAAATTTATTTGGAAACTAGTGTTGGAACTAAATTAGTTTGAACAATATGAAATATGCACCTAATATTCATATAGACCTAATTTCTATTGATGTTCTTGATGATGAATGATATGTTAGCACCAATTGTGGAAGAAAATAAAAACTCATTAAGGGTTCCTTAGTTATGGCTCGTGATGATAAATGCTATGTACATATTAGACTGTAGCTTCTACTTATTCCTATATGGTGAATGCATTTGAGAGTGATTACTCTTCAATGTTATGGCATAAGAGGCTTAACCACATCCGTGAGAAATGATTTAATGTTTTGGTGAAGAAGAACTTGTTTTCTGATTTTCAAAGTGCTAAATTTAAAAAGTGAGAACATTGTTTGGTTGGAAAAATAAAATATAGTTACCTTTAAGTCTAATCCTCCTTCAAGAAATACAGATGTAATACCTTGAATTATTTCAGCTATGATCAAGCTATATCCTTCATATGCATATAAAATTTTACCAAATGATTCTTAATTGAAAATAGGTGTTAAGCTAAATTCTTTAGTGTGAAAATAGATTTGGAGATGAATTAAGGTCATGAGAATCCTCTAATGCAAAGTTAAGTTAAAAGCTTTCCTATTGACTGAGTTTTGATATATGATTTTATAAAAGTTAGGTGATCCAATGACTTCTAAATTGTGTGTATATATATTAGGATCAATTCCTAAGTATTTAAAGTGTGTTGGATATGATTTAGGTTTATAAGAAATCTTTTACATCAAGTCAAGTCCAAAGAATTTCGATCGACTAAGTTTTTATATGAGTTCATAGAAGGTCATTTTCAACGATCATATCTCCTTGAATGTAAAGAATTATGTGGCCCATGACCTATCAAATCAAAGGTCTCTGGATCCTCTTTTCAAATGCACCAAAATTACCTTATTTTATGTTCGGGGTAAAAAGTTAATGACCATTTTAGTAAAATCTTAGTAAGTAGAGTTTTCTAGATTTGCATCTATGAATCCTAATTATGGGTCATAGATAGATTGCAGACCCATAAAATCGGCCTCATGAAAAGTTTCTCTAAGGTAGTTTTTAGGTTTCAATTCATACAAACCCAACTATGAGTCGTGAAATCTTTTACTAGTCGTAGTTTGGGCACATAAAACAAGATCTAGGACCCCAAAAATTTGTCAAATTCCTACAGATTGACTTCTATGCCTGTAGAAGTTTTTAGCGACCATAAATGGTCTCATCATATTTCCAAGCCTAAATTCTAAGTTTTTTATGAAATCTCCAATCTACAAGCCATAGATCGACCTTCCATCCGTGGATGGGGTTTCGTAGGTCAGTGTGACACGCTTTAGCTCCATGCACTTGTACTCATGTTTCAAGCCTCATTTGGTTATATTGGTGGTGTATTTGGTTTACGGGGGACTCCTAGTACCTAGACGCGTTTAAGACTTCCCTAAGAGTAAGTTTTGGTTGATGGTTCAGGCAAGGCTTAACTTTAAACATATATAACTTTTAGCACACTTAGAACTGGATGTCCCATGACATGTCAAATGAAAGACCTTTGAGTTAGATTTCCAGTGCACTAGGTTTCACCTAATTTAGAATTTGAAGTCAAAGGTTATGACCATTTTACTGAAGACTGCCAGTTCAGAGTTGCATTACGAGCCCACAGTTACGAGTCATAGGTCGGGGTACGACTTGTAGGCCAGGCTCGTAGCAATTCCCAGAGTCTTTGAAATTGAGCCTAGGGGTTATGTAAGGGGTCCTATGAGTCGTACTTCTACCTACGGGTCATAATAGCATCCGTAATAGCCGTTATACAACTTTTTAGGAAGGGTTATTTTGGTCCTTTCCAACACTTTCTAAGCTCTAGATTGACCCTTTTATGCTCATTCAAGGTACCAAAACCCTTAAGATTTTCATTATATTGATAAAATACTCTCTCAAACCCTTATACTAATATTTCACTCCAAAATCAAGTGTCCAAATCTCTTCCGGATCTAAGGATTTTCTTCAAGCTTCAAGCCTCCATTTTCAATCTTCATCAAGAACTTCTCCAAAGCTAAGGTATATGAGTTTCAACCATTGGGCCCTTTCCCCCATGGTGCCGAATCCTCTTTATACTTAAATTACATGATTTAAAGTTGATTTTACATGTGGGTTTTGTATATTAAGAAATTTACTGCACAATGATTTAAGTCCATGAAAGTATGATTGTTTTAGCATGTTTTGAGCTCTAAATCATAGATCTAATATGAAACTTGATGAAGGGTTTTAATGTATATTACTTGACGGTGTTGCAAGGTGTTGATTGAAACTTTTACAATGGATTTACTTGCATGATTTCATCTCAAAATAGCGTGGTCTTATACCTCCATTATACACCCGCCAAGTGTTTTATAAAATGTCCAGATTATGATTCTTAGATTGTTGAAGGACTAACGCTTGGCATATGAGATATATGACTTTATGATGATGAAATAATGATGTATGTGTGATAATTTCATGGTGATCTTCTATAGTATTTCATGTTGATCATAACCATATTGAGGGGTTAGTACCTTGACCACTATGATGGAGGGTGAGAAGTCCATTAACTATGTTGAGGGGTAATTACCTTGACCACTATGATGGAGGGTGATGAACTCAATTAACCATATTGAGGGGTTAGTACCTTGACCACTATGATGGAGGGTGAGAAGTCTATTAACCATGTTGAGGGGTTGGTACCTCGACCACTACAAAAGAGGTGTTAAGCCTTGGATTCCAAGAACTACTTTGCTTGGTATATGATGATGGTCTCTCCTTACATATGTATTATGATCTATATAAACATGATTTTTACTAGAAGCATCCATTCATGCATATCATATTGTTATATGCTATCCATTGTCTATATTTATGCATTTCGATTATGTTGTCTATATCTTGTTGCATTGCATCCTACATACTTAGTACATTTAAACGTACTAACGTATACTTTATGCCTATATGATATTACCATGTAGGAACCGGAGCTCCATTTGGTCATCCTCCTCCTCCACGTGGCTAGTGGTATCCATTCAAGTTAGTTGGTGAGTCCTCCACTCCGAGGACATTGGTTTACATTCCTATGCTATGTATTAAAGACTATCTTTTCTTTCGGTATACTTTGACTATGACGATGAGCCCGGTTGCTTGTCTTGGTCCCTGATAAGTTCTATGTTAGTGGTGTTGTTAGGAAAGATATATATTATGCTTGAGCTTTGACTTACTTATGATATCCAAGCTAATTAAATATAAGTCTCTCTCTTCCTTAGTCCCAATTTCCCCTGTTTATGTTTATTATGATTTTTTATCTTGCTTCCGCAATTAATGATGTGTGATGAAATGGTAAGAGGCTTGTTTGGGATTCCTTCGGGTTCCCCATTTGCTGGTCACGTCTAGGCCCTAGGTTTGGGTCGTGACAGTCAGTCTGCTAGCTTTAATAAGGGGTAAATATTTCCTTCTCCATCATTTTTAATTAAATGTTGAACATATTGGGATTATTTAGGGTCTTTATAAGCACCAAATAGGTCTTTTCTCTCATACATACTTAGAATTCTTTAAGAGCAAAATTAGAGAAGAGAAAAGCTAGGGATCAAATATTTCACCATAGTTCTTCGAGTTTCGAGTAAAGTTTACATCTTTCAAGTATGTAAGGTTATCATTGCATTAGATTGAGTACATCCACGTACCCCATATCTAAGTTTCTATGGTTATTGATTTGAGTAAAAATTCTAGTTTTTGAATTTTGATTGAGTTAATTATTCTTCCATTGAGTTTTATATAATTATGCACTAAAATTATTATTATTTTATTGTTAAAATTATTATTCGTGGCTACTTTTCCATGAACCCTAGTTGAGATGATGATCATGGCTTTTCCATGCACTATTTAATATTGAGATTCATGATTTTTATGCATTAGACAGAATATTATTTTCAATCAATATTATGCATGTTTTGAGCAAAGATAATGATTTTCTATCCATTGACAAAAAAAGTGATCTGAGCTAATATTATATTCCATCCATCCATCTTTACTTTTGGGATGTCCAACAATACTTGTCCACTTTATAAAATCAAGAGATAATTTTACACTTAGTTCCTAATTTGCCTTTATATTTAATTATAGTCATTTTCTTATCATATTTTTCAAGATACTTTATTTATTATATTCAAAAGGTGATTTGGTAAAATTACCCTATCATTCGCCACTTCTTAATCCCTGTGCCAAGTCAACAGGGGACAAGTAAAGTTGGACAGAGGGAGTATATATGTACTTGATTGAATCCAAATACTATATTTTGAGAAAAAAGTTGTGATGAGATTAAGACTTTTAAAGCATGTTTTTTTTAAAGAGTATGAGCATTAATTTTAATGAGTTTGATAAACATTGAGCATTGAGTTGAATGATGTCTTGAGCGAGATGTTTTGATTACAATGTAATTGATATTATAAAGTATAATGATTTATAAAAGATGATTATGTTTTGAGATGAGTTTGATGTCTTAAAATTGTATTCCAATGAGAATAGATGAGATGATAATATGAGCACATTTTTAGAAAAAGTATGAGCATCTATGTGGGTAATGGTCAAAAGAACTCAAATCCCATAAATTACATAGACATCATAGGAAATGATTAAATCGTTAAAGTCAGATGTTTCCTTAGGATCGAATTGTTAAAGTAAAATGTTTCTTTACTTTTCCCAAAAGATGACTTTTATATATAAATCCATTAGTTCAGTTTTGCATTCCTTACTCTAGCAAGATATTGGATGACTCTGGTTATGACGATAATTCATCATATCATCACTAGCTCATAAGTGATGGTTGTTTGTTAACATAACTCTCTAATGATGATAACTTATTTTGATTTGATTGAGATTGCATATGATTGAGTCAATTTGAAAAGCTTCATTTTATATTATCTTAAACTTGCATTATCATATTGAGTTGATTTGAGCTTTATTCTTGTCATTGAGTTTTGTCTTGAGTTTTGTTCTATTCAATCATATTACATACTATGCATTTCATGTGCTGATGCCACTTGGAGATGCATTATTTTATGATGCAGATAGAGGTTTTAGAGATCCTTAAGAGACACTTCGGTAAATATCTATTTAGTTGCAAACAATAGTGAGACCTTCTTGCTTTCAAAAGATTTCTTTTATTTTAATTTATTTCTTCTATTGTCTCATTATAGCTTTGAACATGTCTTGATACCTTCTTGTTAGTTGATAGAGTCTTAATAGACCAAGTTAGATTGAGTTAGAATTGTATTTTTTTCCTTTCAGAGTTAATTTTTAAAACTATTATTATTTTTTAAACTGAAATATGGAGTTATTTTAATAAGAAATATCTTGAAAAATATTTTATATTATTATTTAAATGCCCACTTAAGTACTTTCTTTGGGTTCATTGGGTCATCCACTAATTTAATAAGCGAGTTAAGTCAAGTAATTCACTTGAAAATTAGTAGTGGTTTTTGAGTGTCGGCCACATATAGGGTACCCTCTCGATCGTGACAAACTTAGTATCAACGCACAGAGTTTAAATGTGCTAGAATGATTATAAAGTCATGTCTAGTAAAGTCCTTCTTATCAATGTGAATCACGTCACATCTGTAATGATTAGGCTACAAGACATTAGGAATTGTTTCACTTCATTTATATACTAATGCCAAAGTCTAACTTTGTAAAGGTCCCCTTCAAGCTGTGCCTTGCAAATCTGCAGATCATACCTCCCAAATGTATTACTAGTTAGAGGATTGTCACTAGTAATGAGATACAGCCATTAGAGATGCCTTCACAATTAAGAGTGAGGACCAGAGGCTGTCTTACGTGGTCTACTAAGTTCCTTAAGTAACCACTCCCCATCCTACCCATGTTTCGCAAACTCTACTACTATTCCTACTTCTGAAGTTGAGTTTAGAGGAGCAATTGCCATTCTGACTCAATTAATGGCTATCTAGACTAGTCACTAGAGTATCCTAGCCCGATCCTAGTAGCCATTAGCTGCTAGAAGGATTAGAGATTTGTCAAGGATGAAACCGAGTCTTCAAAGGATCCAATCTTGAAGAGGACCCTCAAAACTTTATTAATGAGATGTGGAAAGTCCTCAAGTCCATCTATGCTACCGAGGTTGAGAGAGTTGAACTTGCTATTATTAGCTTAACGATGTTGCAAACATTTGGTATAATCAATGGGAGGAGAATCATGGTGGGGATGTTGAGCTTGCGATATGGGATGAGTTTGAGAATACGTTCGTTGACCACATCTTTCCAAGAGAGTTGAGGGAGGCAAAAGTGGAAGAGTTTTTGAACTTGAAGCAAGAGGGGATGACAGTGAAGGAGTCAGTCTTAAAATCATTTAGTTGTCTAGATATGCTCTGATGATGGTCCCAGATATGAAGTCTAAGATAAGGAAGTTTGTCTCTGAATTTGCAAAGTATGTTAAGAAGGAGTGCAAATCATCATTGTTGATTTCAAATATGGACATTTCAAGGCTCATACTCTATGCTCAATAGGTAGAGGATGATAAAAATAAATATAGAGAGAAGCAATTGAGCAAGAAGGCCAAATTATCAAAAAAGAGTCTGGCCGAGGCCATATAAGAGTAAAAAATTCCAAGCACAGGCCTTCAACCCCAAGGGTGTGTGTTCAAGGTTCCAAGGGAAAGCCACTTTGTGGAAATTATCATAAGTTTGACTTTAGGGAGTGCAGAAGGTGTATAAATGGTTGCTACAAGTGTGGTCAGATGGGCTATATGCAGAGGAAATGCCGGATGGGAAGACGAAGTGATCGAGGTGACAAGGCTCAACCTTTTTCTACAGCACCACCAAACTAGGGGTAGGCATTCGTTCCATCAATTCAATTTTAGTAAATTTTAGTTTGATTCTTCTATTTTTAATTTTGAAAATGTGTACACCATATACCAAACCAAAATATTTTGTCAGACTTAGTCTTTTCATGTTCGATTCAGTTTTATTCAGTGTTTTTAGAATAGTTTTTTGGTGCAAACTAATGAAAGATAAAATGAGACAAAATCAAAGTATAAGATATTTAAAAACTTAAAATCATGTTAAATGATTATGTGCTCCCATGAAAAACTTATTATGCTTAAAAAACTATATTTATCTTTATCAAAAACTTATGCCTACAACTATTGCTTTAGGAAAACAAGAACAAAAATTTCCTTTACATGACATAAATTGGAAAAACGTATGGGTGTTGATTTCATGGTATGTTGTGATGTGTCCGGGGTTGGCTTAAGAGGAGTCTTGATGCATAACGGGAAGGTGATAGTTTATACCTCTAGATAATTGAAGGCTCATTAGAAGAACTATCCTACTCATTACTTGAAGTTGACAACTGTTGTGTTTGTTTTGAAGCTATGTAGGAACTATATTTATGGTGTTCATTGTGACATTTTCACCAATCATCGCAGTTTACAATACATCTTCAGCCAAAAGGACCTGAACTTGAGATAGAGGAGGTGGATTGAGCTTCTGAAAGATTATGATGTGACTATATTATATCTCTTGGGGAAGGCCAATGTGGTTGTTGATGCTTTAAGTAGGAAGGCTTTCAGTATGAGGAGTCTAGTAGCTACTCAGGTTGAGGAGCTATTGTTGGCTAGAGATGTTCAGACATTGGCCTATATTTTGGTGAGATTATAGATTTCAGATCAGGTGGAGTGATTGCTAATATTGAGGCTCGCTCATCTTTGATGGATTAGATTCAAGAAAGGCAATTTAAGGATAAGAAGTTGTGTACTATTCGTGATAAAGTGACTAAAGGTGAAACTAGAGAAGTGGTGCTTGATTTTGATGGTTCAATGAGGATTGGGAGTCATATCTGTGTACCTAAGGTAGGTGATTTGATTAGAGTGATACTTGAGGAGGCTCATTGTACCAGATATTCTATTCATCCAGGGGCAACAAAGATGTAGCATGATTTGAAACAATATTATTAGTGGTGTGGGACAAGGAGAGCATTGTTGAGTTTGTGGTGAAGTGCTTGAATTTCCAACAAGTCAAATATGAGCACCAAAGGCATAGAGATTCGATGCAGAGGATACCCATTCCCAAGTGCAAATGGGGGTGTATTATCATAGACTTTGTAGTTGGGTTGCCTCCTAATATTGGGGGTTTTAACTCTATTTATGTAGTGGTGGATCAATTGACCAAATCCACCCACTTCATTCCAGTCAAAGTAAAGTATATAGATGCGACACTAGCCCAGCTTTATATTAGCCAAATAGTGAGGCTTCACAGAGTCCCAATTTTCATTGTGTCAGATCATGGTTCATTATTTACTTCACATTTTTAGAGGGCTTTGCAACATGGTTTGGGTACTCGTTTGGATATGCATACAACCTTTCATCCCCAAACCAGACTAGATATTCAGGTATTCGGGTGTTAGATGATATGCTTCGAGTATGTGTTATTGATTTTGGTGCCAAATAGGATTAATACTTTGCCTTCACAGAGTTTGCATACACCAACATGTATCATTCCAGTATTCAGATGGCTCTCTTTGAGGCATTGTATGACCAGAGATATAGATCACCTATCAGATGGTTTGACTCGCTAGCAGTGGAGAGCATGGGTGTTGATATTTGGGAGATGATCTAGAGTGGGTGAGGTTAATTCAGAGTAGGTTAGTGACAACTGAAATTTTCCAAAAGAGCTATGCTGATAGGTGGATTTGACTTTTGGATTTCATGATTGCTGACATGGTGTGGTTGAGGGTATTGCACTTGAAGGGTGTTATGAGATTTAGGAACAAGGGAAGGCTCAATCTGAGGTTTATTGGTCCTTTTGAGATCTTAGGTAGAGTGGAAGAGGTGGCTTATCGACTTTCCTTGCCTCCTAACCTATCTTCAGTTTATCAAGTATTTCATGTCTCGATATTGCAACATTATATTTCAGATGAGTCTTATGTGATTTCCATGAATTTAGTTGAGTTGAGACCTGATTTGACTTATGAGGAGAAGATGGTGTCCATTTTAGATAGGCAGATAAGGAAGTTGAAAACTAAGGAGATCGCTTCAATAAAGGTCCAGTAGAGTCATAGGCCCAAGAGTGAGGCTACTTGATAGATAGGGTCGGATATGTGTGCCCAATACCTTCATTATTTTGAGCCTTCAGGTATGTCCCTTATCTCATGTTTGAGGATGATCATTAATTTTAGTAATAGATGATGTAATGACCTCAAAGGTCAATTTTGGTATTTTTAACAAAATTATCATTTTTTCTTTCTGAAAAGTTGCCTTGGCTTATTTTTTGGTTGAGTCTAAAATTTGGATTTTTGAAAACCTTGTAAAAAGTTGGAGTTTTGCCAAACAAAGAGTTTTTTAAAGGTTTAAAATTGAAAATTTTGAGTTTTATTGTCATCTTAAATTTTGAGTGTCGAAATTCAATTTCGTTGATTCCATCAGTTTCAAAATGTCGAATCTAATCTGGGAGAACTTGGAGAACTAAATTTGGAGTTAAAAAGAAGAATTTGGATCCAAAGTTGCATTATTAGTTTATTTTGGATCATAGTTTGACTTTGGTCAACATTCGAAGTTCGAAACTCGAATCAAAATTCTGACAATTCCTGTGGTTTCGGATGGTGAAACTAATGCTAGAAATGGTCTCACTGTAATTTTTAGAATTTTTGAGGTTATTTTAAGTATTAGAGTCCTAAACTAGTTTAATTTTTTTTCTAGGGTTCCAGACCAAAGATGTCTCAAATTCGAATTTTGACAGTTTCATTAGGTTTGGAACATTGTTTCTAGTAGGATTCCATGTATGATTTGTGTTGATGAGTTTCGGACAAATCTTGAAGGTGCATTTCATGATTTTACTGAATTGTTGTTTTGCTGGTTTTACTATATTTGGTGTAGGTGAAAATTGTTCTCCTCATTCACGAAGTCATAGGAGCCAAGCTCCATAAGCCTCAGCATTCGCTGAGCAATGTGTAGCATAACCTCTGCATTTTTGAAAGCCACTCTATGTTTGTGGAGTGCAGTGGCATGGCTAGTATCCGCGTTCGTGGGGTCTTATTCAGTTGAAATAGTAAATTGCTTTTAAAGCGACAAGTTTTATTAATCTCCACCATTTTCAAAATTTCATGCTTTGTCTTCAAAAGATTCTTCAAGATTTTTCAAGGAAAATCTACTGGGTAACTATTTTCTAACCTATTCCATTGATTTTCATTGATTAAATTGTGTCCTTAACTTATAATTTTGGGATTTTAATCGGAGAACTTGGGGATTTTTTAGACTTTGATCCCTAATACTAAATTGATGATTTCTACCTTATTTTGACTCCATTTTCGAAATGGTTTTCACTATTGAATTTCTTATTACTTGGAGAATATTTTTATGTATTAAATTTCAGATTTTGATTGCTTTTTCTGACATGGAACTTTTGACCATTTTATCTTTTTCATCCGAATTGATTGATTTTAGCATTATTAGATTTATTATGTGATTGTGATGCTATGTCTGAATATATTTTGGTGATTCAGAATATCGTAGGAAGGGAAAATCTTTGGATTTGACTTGATTTGAGATTTTTTTAAAGCAAGTAGACTTCTAACTTTTTGTTAAGTATGATCGAACTTTATATAATTCTATGTGTATGGGATTGTGTAATTTAGGTCATGAATTGGGATAGAATTATATCATTGTAAGCTTCGATCATGAGATTTCAATTTGGATACTTGTAAACATTGTGAATTCATACATTTGTGTCATAATTGTGGGAATCGTGCATTATTTTATGTTGATATTGAGATTATGATGATGTTGGGTTTGTATTGTGACTACTTGTACACTGACGAGTTACTCAGTTTTAATTGTTGAAATACATGATTCATATGGACATCTGGTATATGCCATTTTTACAAATATGACTATTGTGCTACTATTATGTATGTGCTTGATGATCCATTGATAATGAAAAGTCAAAGAAAAATGGTTCAGACTAGTGAAAAAAATAAGAAAGAAATAAAAAGTTGAAGGGATATGATTCCTAATGGATATGAAAGTAAAGGCCGAAGGAAAATGGTTCTAGCTGATATAGGTCCATGTGAGTCCCCCATGGGTTCCAATCCGAGTTTATCAGTGGATGTATATCCTAGGATTGACATGCATTACGATTATTTGACATTGCATCACACTATTTACATCACATGGCATCCACTCTATTTCATATGATTAATTTTTTGATGTTATTATATGTATTTGCTTATGATTTGGATATCTATTATATCTTTTGACTTGAGCATTAGTTGGATATTTTGAGATATGATTCTATGTGATGGATATATTATATTCTTGCAATTTATATATCATATTATGCTGGGACTTTTATGAGTGCAAGTTTGTAGTTCGGTGGTAAGTGGTTGAGTGTCAAGAAGTACTTGTGTTCTTCATTGCTTTACCTTAGGTTAGTCTCATTTGTTGAGTACCTTGTTATTTTGTGCTCACCCCTTGCTACATTTTAGTAGGTTGTGAGCTCGGTCTCTCTTGCTAGATATTCCTCATTACAGGATTGAGCTTCGGATCATTCGTGAGGTATCTACTTATATCTTCAGCAGGTCTTCGAGGATCCCATTTTATATTTTTGTTCTATTTGAAGACTAGACATGAGAACTTGTATTTTATTGAGTATTCTATATTTAGAGACTTGTACATGTGATACCAGTTTAGGGATGGTTGTAGTTTTGACTTCCTTTGCTTATCTATCTTATTAGACTGTTTATCTTCCACTTTTATTATTATGTTGAGTTATTTAGGGTTTGGGTTGACTCGCCTTAGTGGGTTAGGTGAGTACCACCACACCCAAATTCTAAGTCATGATAATTTTCTTTAGTTATTTCCTAAATTTCTAGAATATTTTTACATGCTATTATATAATTGATAATTCTCATAAGTTAGTTTTTTGAATACATAAATTTTATCATTTACTATAGAAACCCTGGTTATTTTTCTCTCAAACTTGAATGTTAGATGCGTTAATTGAGAATAGAAGCATAGCTTATGGAGCCTATGAATGTGAATAGTATTGAACACGAATGAAACCTTAATGATACTAGAATGCCTGTTTTGTGCTTCCATAACGTGAACCCAAGCGATTGAATAGAACTGAAAATTATCATAAATTAATATTTAAAACACTCCTGAAAGATGTGATTATGAATTGATTTGTAAGATTGATAGGCCGAAAGGCTTGAATGTGATAGAATTGATGAATTGAAAGAGTCCATAAGAGATTACTGATTGGGATTGATTATTTTATGAACATTGAGTTTTGGGAGGAGTATTGAGCATCGAATTTGGTAAGAGTAAGTCCAACTCGAACTCAATAACTGTGTCACCAGTATAAGATTGATTACAAAGGAGTCATAACCCTGAAGTCCTTAAAAAGGGTTTGATTGATTGATTGTGAGTGTCCCTTACCCTGGCAAGGTATTTGACGTGTAGGGAATTATATTGCTTCATTGTATCATCACTGACTCATAAGTGATGGTTGTCGGTTAGAGAAACTCCCAAATAGATCATGATAGTACTCTGATTGGATTGATTTATATTGTATGTGATTAGTCACTACGTAAACCTTACTCTTGATTTAGACTTATGACATCTTGATCGAGTTCCTTATTTTCTTGATTTGAGTTATCTAAGTTAATAGTATTCTACCTTGATGCATGTTTCTTGTTGCAATTTTTCACACTCGTACATTTCACGTACTGAAGTTCATTTGAGGCAGCATTTTTCATGATGCAGAGATAGGTACTATTGGTCATCAACAGACGTACTTTGAGGATCCATTTGCATTCAGCTAATGGGTGAGTCATACTCTACTTTCGGAGGATATCATATTTCTCTACTAGCTTTGAGTTTAGCCTTTTTATTTTGATTTGTGATAGCCATGAACATGTCTTTGGAACCACATACACAGATGGATAGAGGTTTCATAGACTAGATTATTAAGTTATGATTGGATATTGAGTTTGGTTAGTTTCTTTTATATTAGTCTTACTTAGTTGATTTGATAGATTGGTTGACCTTTGATTATTGATAGTTTATTGCTTTCTATTAAGTTGTGATTGATTGTGGATGTCTACAACTATTAGATTGTGATTGAACAAATGTTATGAGCCTAAGGGGTTCGCTCGGGGGCTAGCACTTGAATATGATAAGGCTAAGGGGTTTGTTCAGGGGCTAGCAATAGACTATGAGTGTACATCCATGCGAAAAGTACCCTCCTGGAGCATGATATTCATGAAATAAGGGTCAAAGACATGTTTCAGGGGTTCAAGGTGTCACTAGATGAAACTCACAATCTACAACCTATAGAATGATTTATGACTCGTAGATCAGGTCCATAGATGGACCCCAACATTTTCTAATAAATGGAAAATTGACCTTCTCCCGTATACTAAGCCCAATAATACATTGTTTCATGTTCATTTTCACCCATATCAGCCCAATTCCTTCTCATTCCCATTCACTCCCAACTCATATCCCTCTCAAATCCCTCTAAGGCTCTCAACTCTTCAAGACTCAAAGAAGGTGAAAAGTTATTGTTTTAAGGTTTCTTCCTCAATTCCAAGTTCTTCTCTTAGGCTTTCAATCAAGGTATGTGAATTTTGATTTGTGGGTTCCTTTCACCCATAAAGCTCAAGTATATTCCCTATTTTACTTAGCTTTCAAGTTATGAATCTTTATGAGTTTTCTGAAAATGTTGGCATTATGATATATTTATAGATATATGAGGTATATTGGTACAAAATTTTTTTGAGTTACATAAGTTGATGATTTACAAGATGAATTTTATGTTTCCCTACTTGGGGTTTTAGAATGAACATGATGAGTTGTTTTGAGAATGCATTAAATTGATGAGTTTTACTATATCTATGCATAATGCTCTTGAATTGGATGATTTGAAGCTTAGATGCATTAAACCCACCTAGTTTATACTACATTCTTTAATGAAGCATAACTAGGAAAGATAAAGGTTTCAACTATATGGTATCAAAGTTAAGAATGTTACAAAGCCTTTATAAAGCCCTTTTTATGATGTTAGACGATATGGTGAAAGGAAAAATCTCACCAAAGATGGATCCTATTGTGATATGGAAAATTCACACTTGAATGGATTCCTAAGGTGTTATTGAGACTCCTATTATGATAAAGTTATGTTTCAAGCTTATGAATTCTATTTGCATATGATAATGTTATGACTATTCTATGGCACTTGACTAAGCATCGAGAAGGGTTGATGCAGGATTCAGTCAGGTGGGCATTAGGTTATCCATCTAAGGGAATCCTAGTAGTAACCTCTTGCCCAAAGCTATTGTGGCCTTATGTGAAGTCCCACCCGTGAAAAGTATGAAAATGCATGGAAATGAGTTATGGAAATTTTCTGAGTAACAACGGTTCCCACGAGGGATCTTACGGGTTATATATTGATGTAAAAGTCGTACATTGGCTTACGGGATCTAAGTGTGCATTTCAAGTAGCTCAAGTTTGGGAGACTACTGATGTACAAAGGCTTCTACGAGCCATAAGTTCTTCCACGAGCTATAACTCCTGCTCATGGAATAATGGCCCGACTTGGTGAAATTTGGAATTTCAGGGATTCAATATATGAGATATCAAATGTCCTATAGATAGAACTACAAGTTGTAAGTCTTGTCATAGGTTGAGTATTAGAAAGGGTTTTTATAGGATTTAAAAAAATGTTATCAAACGAACCCCTAACCTACGACCCATAAAATGGACCACGACCTGTTAACAAGGTCTTGTGGTCCTGTTCAACATGATTTTAAAAAGGGAAAATTTGACCTTTCCTATTTTCCTAAGTCCAAGCTACATCTCTTAAGGTCTAAAATGACCCCATTCAGGCCTTATACACCCTCAACCCTATCATCCCAATTCATTCTCAACAAAACCTAAGTTTAGAGCTCTCCAAACTCTCTCAAAGTCCTCCAAGGCTTCAGGAAGAAGGGTCCAGGCTAGGGTTTCTAACTTCTCCTCATTTTCCCACAAAGTTCCCATTTCGAATCACACCAAGGTATATGGGTTTTAGTTGTGGAGACCGTCCCTCCATAAGCTCAACCATTCCTCTTCTCGTTTATGATTTCTCAAGTTATGATAATACATGGTGATTTTATGAACCCCTTTATATGATGATAATATGAAGTATATATGATGGTTTATTCTTGTATATTATTATGAAACAAAATATCATGTAAAATTTATCGTTTTATATGGTGGTTTGATAATGCCCTAATGAAGTTTTACTATATTTAGGTGGGTTCCGATGAAAAATGAACAAGTGATCTTATTTTACTCCTCTCATGGTATTTACACATGATTTGCATGATTTTAAGTTTATGAACATTTACCCACCATGAATTTGATAAGATGCATGTCCAATTTCTCAAGTAATGAATGCCTTGTGATAAGGCACGTATGTTATGCATGTTGAGACTAATAAGAGGGCTAACAAATATGCTATGGACTCATGAGAATAATATGAATAAAAAGAATGATGTAAATCCCTAATTTGATGAAATAAGCTATGTTTAATAAGCTACTCCAAGAATGATATTATGATGTTTTGAACTATGAATACTATGACTATAACTATGTTTCAAGTATTCCGTGGGATTGTGACCTAGCACTGAGAGGACCTTCGCAGACTCCTATTGTCCCTAACTATGTGCCACCATAGGTATGATTATGATTCCCTATATAGACTTTTACTTACCAAAAAGACAATGTTGTAAGGTAAGAAATATTTGTTGAACCTACCAAAAAGGCTATGCTATAAAGTAAGGATATTATATAAAACCTACCAAAAAAGGCTATGTCACAAGGTGGTGGCACTTTTCAAAAAGGCCTTGTCATAGGGATAATGTTTGGTCTACTTTGGAAAAGTAGACCACTCCTTGTCCGATGTGGAGTGAATATCAGGATTCCAAGTAGTAGCTCGCTTGGTCTTATATGTTAGTTATGGTCCCTTCCCACTATGTATATTATGTCATGTAATTTGATGATTCTTAATGCATGTTCAACTAAGAATTTTCCATTCATGACATATTGAGCCTATATACATCGTTTATGATTATGTATATTGCTTAATTATGGCTTATGTTCCTTGTTGCATTTGCACCTCGCATACTTAGAACATTTCAAGTACTAACACATACTTTTTTCCTATATGATCTAACCATGTAGGATCCAGAGCTCTTTTCCATCTTCTTCCTCCACGTGGCTAGATGGTTCGAGCAAAGATTTGCTATTGTTGAGTCCTCCACTTTTTTGGGACAATATCCATTTGCCTTTATGTTTTCATTTAGATTTATCTTTTTTTAGATACTATCTTTTGAGGTTGAGCCTAAGAGATGTCTTGGTCCCCGTTCTATTCATGATTAGAGGTATTGTTGGATGTGATAATGCTATGTACGTATAAACTTGACTCTTTATGTTTATGTAATTATGAAAGAATTCCCTTAGTTTTGTTTTCCTTTCTATGTGTTGTTATTTGTTGAAAAGGCAATGCAAGTCCTAAGTCCTATTGCCCCTATAGCATGATTCATATTTACCCGCCCTTTAGACTTTATTTATTATATGATTCATGTTAAATCTCTCCCTTATAAAATTATCATAGCGTGAGTCCAAAGTCCCATTCCCCTAGAATTTATTTTCTATATGTTTATTGCTTATTTATTCTTCCGCAACCAAGGATGTGCTATGTATGCTTAAGAAGGCTTGTTTAGGATCCATGTTGGGTCCCCCATCCATCGTGTCACATCTAGGCCCTATCTTGTGTCGTGACACCCTATAGGAGTCCTTGTAGGCTAGGCTAGTTGATCCACAAAAGCCTTAACAATTAAAGATAAAAGGAATTAGATGCATGCAAAGTTGGGTTGGAGTTTTAGCTGGCAAGCAGTCTCCCCAAGGATGTGCTATGCATGCTTAAGAAGGCTTGTTTAGGGCCCTTTTGGGTCCCCCATTCATCGTGTCACATCTAGGCCCTACCTTGTGTCGTGACACTCTATAGGAGTGCTTGTAGGCTAGGCTAGTTGATCCACAAAAGCCCTAATAATTAAAGATAAAAGGAATTAGATGCATGCAAAGTTGGGTTAGAGTTCTACCTGGCAAGAAGTCTCCCCAAGCTAACATAAAATGATATGTTGGATTTCATATAGTATCTCATATGATATTATATGTCGATTATGATCTCTTCCCACATATGTGTGTATAGGATTATTGGAGATACTTATGTTACTTCCATCATGATATAGTGATGCATTGATCTTTCATCACCTCTTAAGCTTGTTTCCCTTGATATGGTTATGCATATTTTTCATTCTGACATTATGATACTCTTATTGCATTGCATCCCAAATATTTAGTACCTTTAAAGTACTAATTCATATTTTTACCTACATGATATCATCATATAGGGATCGGTGCTCCTCCTCCTCCGACGCATGGACAACCTATGGACATTTGAAGACAAATTGTTTGGTGAGTTCTCTAATTTGGGGACAACACCTTGATTTATTCAAGCTTGATGTATCAAGACTTTTTAGACTATTTAATTTTATTACATTTGCTACTTCTATTGGAGGGTGAGCTAGAAACATGTCTTAGCCCACACCAAGTCTTAATCTAGAGGTATGATTAGACCTGTATGATGATGGTGGTATCACTTGTGCTGATTTCATGTTTGATTCTCCCTTAGTCTCATTTACCATTTAATTTCGCCTTTATTTATGTTCATTACCTATGATATGATTGTTGAACGCTAAGAAGGCTTGGGTGAGATACCTTCGGGTTCCTTATTTGCCATGTTACGACTAGACCCTAGGCCTGAGTCGTGACAATGACATTCAAGTTGAATTTTTGTAAGTATAATTTATAAAGCTCTAAAATCCTAAAATTGAAGTATCTAAAGTTCAAGTTAGTCAACACATGAAATTCTAAGTTCTAATTAGTTCTAAAATCTAAAGTTTAAAATTTATTTAAACCAAAAAAAGTTTATAAGTTCAACTTCTAAATTCTAAATATAATACATATCATGATTAAGTTTTAAGTTGTAATTAGAAGTTCTAAGTTCATGATATTCAAGTTAAATGTCACGACCCGAGCCTAAGACCTAGGAGTGACATGGAGAATGGGAACCCGAGAGTCTGCAAACAAGCCTCATAGCATCCACATACATATCATCGGTTTGTAAGAACATAATAAAGAAATAAACACATAATTCTAAGGGACTGAAAAGTATGACTCATGCTATGGGATGTAATAGGGATAGGGATTAGTATGATCCACATAGCACCCAACACGTAAGAACTAAGGTGCAGATAATTATGACTCATACTATGAGGGTAGAAGGGACTAAGGACTTTCCAAATTTTCACATATCATCCATAACATACCATTATCTCATCAACATTAATAAATATCCATAATCATAATCTCCATAAGAAAATAGCATAACATAACACAAATCCGAGCATAGAGTTTACATGTTGTCACTTTATGCCTCTAAGTCATAGATTAGAACGGGATCCAAGACATGTTTTGGGCTCACCCTCAAGGTAAAGACAAAAGTGTAACTAGAATATTAAGTAGATAGAATATGGCTTGTCCTTGGATGATACGACTCACCACAAGCAACTCGTTATTGATCAAACTAGCTATCAAGTGATGGAAGATGATAGTCTCCCTCCCTATATGGTTAGATCATTTAGGCAAAGAATATGCGTTAATCCATTTGAATGTACTAAGTATGCAAACATACAAATACTTATAAACTTATTAAACTGCAATCAATGTTATATGACAAGGAAATATAGATAAAAAGAAACATAAAGGAAAGAGTAATATCTCAATATGACATGAACGCATGATGCATGAATACCAAAATACTTTGTACATAGAGGGGATGTGACCTCAACCGACATAAGACCAAGTGACTATAACTTGGAACTCCGTTTTCTTCCCCACAACGGATAAATAGGTGACCTACTTGCAAAAGGTAGATCCTTAACATAATCATCCCTTAAAACGGGCATAACCATGAACCTATGTTTGGCACAAAGTTATGGGACTTGAGAATTTATATAAGAGACCTTGGGATATCCCCCCTCACACAAGCTCGCTCGATGTGAGTCATCATCTCACAAGAATACATATACGTATACATTCTTGAAAAGGAAGCACTAGTTTTTAAAATCATAATCATGCATACTTAGGCATAAATGCCAAAACATACTTCATAATCATGCATACTTGGGCTAAAAAGTCAAATCATACTTTATTTCATACTTTCAAGCATGGGAATAGCTCCTTCATACTTGTACACAGTGGTGTAAACACCCATCATTGTTCAACGATCCATATCATAGACACTATGTGATCATATTCTTGTCATACCATACTTATCCTGAAAACATAACCATCATCGTAATTGGGACTTAGCCCACATCATAAACTTCATGATAATCAATGTTCACATATGCATATGCCATGAATAATGAGTAGAGATCATGGGCGATAGAGATTCATACTTAAAATAACAATATAAAATGAAATTCAAAGTAAATCCACGAAGAAATTCACATTAAAAGCATACTTGAGATTACCCATGCCTAAATCAACATTTAAAGTGACATGCATATTCAAACCTTCATAATATCAATGCAATTCAACTTATTAGGGCTTAAATCATTTTAAAAGCATCAATTAAATATAGATTATATCTCAATTGAATCAAATCAACAATAATTTAAAAGACCTATATTCAAAGTAACCTTGAAGTTCATAATTTAAGAAGTAAGAAATCTTTGGGGTCTTCATGGTTGAAAGGGACCATGAATCAATCCCACATACCTTAGATATCTAGAAGAATTAAGAAGAAATTGATTGGAGAAGAAGACCCTTCCTTGATTTCCAAGCTAAATCTCCAATGGCACACTTGGGAGGAGTTCTTAGAAGAGTGAATTTGAATATTCTAAGTATAATGGATGAATTTGAATAAGAATAGAGGAGTATAGGTCTATTCAAGTGTTTGAAATAGGTTAGAAAGTCATAAATGAGCCTTAGAATTCACCAAAATTATGAGAAAGCCATTAATGAAGCGATCATTAAAAAGAATCCAGACGGTCCGTGAAAAGGCACCACGGCCCGTGCACCGGTCTATGGTAGGGTCTTCAAAGGTTCACTGATCGTGTAACGGCCCATACAAATGACCCAACTTCTGAGATGGTAATTTCATTCTCAGGACCACATCTTAGGAAGACATCTTCATAAAACACCTCACCATGGACCGTGGTGAGGACCATGAGACACCACCACGGCTCATGGTGGCTTTCATGGCTCGTGCAAGATACCTTGGTGGATGCCTTAGCCAAATTCTTGGCTTGAATGTTGGGGATCCTACCAAAGGCCCCTTCCATGGCCAATGATGAAGACCACGACTCGTGTGAGGTCCCTTGTAGGGCTACCAAGCCTCAAATCGTTTCTTAAGACATACAAATCCATACTCAAGCATTCCCCATGGATCACACACCTCCAAAAACTTTATTTAAGCATCAACAAAGTCTCATGAGATCCATGTCCTTACATCATCTCCTCCTTAGGATCATTCATCCTTGAATAAGAAATAGACTGGCTAGAAAGGCTTGACTTGGACATGAAACATCATAGCACGAAAACACAATGCATAACTCCTTTCTTGAAAATTATAAAATTATTAAAACTCATGTCAAATCATTCCTTATAATCATTTTCGTGCACATGTATACATACCATGTCACGATACATAAGAGTGAAAGAACCATTAAGAAGAGGAAGAACCTAATAGTTTAGGCTTGAGTAGATTGAAAAAGATAAGGATATCATCTCATCATGTCCATCTCCTCCCATATAGCACCTCCCCATATGTTGATTCCTCCATAGCATTTTAATTGAAGCCACAACCTTGTTGCAAAGCTGCTTTACTTGCCTATCTAAAATCTCAGTCGGGACCTCTTCATAGGATAAGTTCTCTTCAACATCAACACCATCCAAGGGTATAATCAAACTAGGATCACCGACCAACTTCCTCAACAGAGATACATGGAAAATTGGGTCAATAGAACTCATCTCCAAAGGAAAATTCAATTTATAAGTTACCTTACCAATTCACTTAACTATATTATAAGGGCCTATATTCTGAGGCCTTAACCTACCCTTTTACCAAAATGCATTACACCTTTCATAGGAGAAAACCTTCACATACATCCAATCATCAATATAGAACTCAATATTCCTCCTCCTAACATTCGAATAAGACTTTTGGCGACTTTGCAACATCTTTAACCTCTTCTTAATCAATTTCACCTTTTACATAGCCTCCATCGCTAAATTTAGGCCAATCGATGTCATCTCTTCCAAACTCAAACCATCCTACTGGGGATCTACACCTTCTCCCATACAAAGTACCAAATGACACCATACTAATGCTAGCATGGAAACTATTGTTGTTGACAAATTTGATAAGTGGTAGATGATGATTCCAATTACCATTGAATTACAACACACAAGCCCTCAACATGTCTTTTAAAGTTTGAATTATCCTTTTGGCTTGTCCATCGGTTTGAGGATGGAAAGTTGTACTTAACTTCATCTTAGTGCCAAGCCCTTTTCGAAATGATTTCCAAAAGTGCGAAGTAAATTGGGTGCCATGATCCGATATGATAGACATAGGACACTGCAATCTAACCAATTTTCAAATATACAACCTTGCATAATCTTTAGCATTGAAAGTTGTCTTAATAAGTAGGAAATGAGCTGATTTAGTAATCCTATCAATGATGACCCAAATGGAATCAAAATGCTTTTGAGTATGGGGCAAACCAACCACAAAATACATATTCACATCTTCTCATTTTCAAGTAGGAATCTCAATATCTTGAGCCAAACCACGAGGCCTTTGATGTTCTACCATTGCTTGTTGATAATTAGGACATTCACATACAAACTTGGCTATGTCTTTCTTTATACCATACCACCAATACACTTCCGTCAAATTCCAAACACATCTAGCTGGATCCCAAATGTATGAAGTAATGAGAGTTTGCAGCTTCACTCGTGATCACCTCTCTAAAACCATCAACATCTGAAACATATAATCGATTTTGATAACGAAGCACACTATATCCATCTTGGGAGAAAATCTCAATCTTCTTTTCCTCAACCAACTTCTTCAACTCAATCAAGAATGGATCCAAGTCTTGTTTTTCCTTGACATCAATAACCATAAAAGACTCAGCCCTATCTGAACATGAATGCCACCATCATTAAAGTCAGTCAATCAAATACCTAACCTAGCCAAGCGATGCACATCTTTTACCAATTATTTCCTCCCTTATTAGCATGGCTTACACTACCCATGGTTATCCTAACAAGAATATCGGCTACAATATTTGCCTTGCCGGGATTATATTGAACACTCATGTGTAATCTTTAAGAAGTTCCAACCAACTTCTTTGCCTCAAATAAGATATCTTTGGGCGAACATATATTGCTAGCTCTTGTGATCGGTGAACACATCAACATGAACCCCATATAAATAATGTCTACAAATTTTCAAAGCAAATACCACAACTGCTAATTTAAGATCATGAGTCGAAAAATTTTGTTCATACACCTTCGGTTGCCTTGATACATAAGCTATCACCTTACCATATTACATGATCACATAACCTAACCCAATCCAAAAAGCATCACAATATATCACAAACCTATCTAAGTCATCCGATAAAGTCAAAATAAGAGCTGATGTAAACTAATCTTTCAAAGTCTGAAAACTGTTCTCACACTCATCCTACCATATAAACTTGGCCTTCTTTTCAGTCAACTTAGTCAATGGAGATGCAATGGATGAGAAATCTTCATCAAATATCCTATAATAACCAGCCACCCCAAGAAAGTTATGAATATCAGAAGGAGTCAATGGTCTAGGCCAAAGCCATGACCATATACCACATGACAAATTCTTTAATGCCATCACAGGATACCACATGACCAATTCTTTAATCTCATCACTGGACACCACATGACCAATTCTTTAATGCTATCACTGAATACTATATGACCAAGAAAAATGACTTTACCCAACCAAAACTCATATTTGTAGAACTTGACATACAATTGTTTCTACCTCAAAGTTTGAAAAATCAACCTTAAATGATCCATATGCTCCTGCTCACTTCGAGAATAAATTAGAATATCATTTATGAAGATAACCACAAAATTATCAAAAAATGGCTTGAACACTCGATTCTAAGATACATAAGCACAGCTGGAGCGTTAGTCAAACCAAACGACATCACCACAAATTCAAAATTTTCATACCTAGATCAAAAAGCAATTTTAGCAATATCATACTTTCTGATCCTCAATTGATGTTAACCTAAATAGAGGTCAATATTTGAGAAATAGGTAGCCCCTTGAAGTTGATCAAATAAGTTATCTATCCTTGGTAATGGATATTTATTCTTGATGGTCATATTATTCAATTGTCTATAGTCAATGCACTTTTGAAGTGACCCATCTTTCTTTCTCATTAATAACATAGGAGCACTCTAAGGCGATATACTTGGTTTAATAAAGCCTTTCTCCAATACATCCTTCAATTGATATTTCGACTCTGTTAATTCAGCTAGTGTTATACGATAGGGAGGAATGGAAATAGGTTGAGTATCCAAAAGGAGATCTATGTAAAAGTCTACTTCCCTTTCGAGAGGAATACTAGGCAAATCTTCGGGAAAAACATTCAGAAACTCATTAACCACCAGAATTGACTCAACAGTAGGAAACTCAAACTCCACATCTCTAACCCTGACAATATGATTGATTCACCCTTTACAAATCATTTTTGCGGGCTTTGAGATAGTAAATAAACCGACCTTTAACATAAGAGTCACCCCACTTAAGAATAGGCTTATTCGGAAACAGAAAGTTGACCTGGTGGGTTCTACAGACAATGGAGCATATGAAGCATGCAACTAATTCATCCCAAGGACAACATCCAAAGTTTCACAAGATTACATGGAAGGACTTTATGCAAGATGAAGACATGTGATCTATTGTCAAAATACAATACATTTGGTGCCTAAACAAGGAATTTTGTGTGTTCTTAATGTGAGTTTTTTATGATTTTT
Organism: Solanum clarkiae; assembly: GCA_011800125.2. NCBI lineage: Eukaryota > Viridiplantae > Streptophyta > Magnoliopsida > Solanales > Solanaceae > Solanum > Solanum clarkiae. The sequence continues at coordinate 2,907 of JAABOM020064000.1, read as the reverse complement.
ATGTGTTTTCATATTTATTTTTGCAAAAAATATAGGTTGGCCTGATTTTGGAAAAAGTTATAGATTTTGTTGACTTTTGAAGATCTACAAGACCCAGTACGAGTCGTAGGGGATGATGTAGCAATTAACAGTTTTCAAGACTAAAATCTGAGAATTTAAAGTTCAACCATACAAGATCAGGGTACGATTTGTACTCCTCACTACGACTCGTAGAAGGGGGTCTCATATCAATTAATAGTATTGATTAAAATTGGACCAAGAACTGCAAGCATAGACAATGAGAAGGTACTATGAGTCATATACCAAACTACGACTCATAAGTGTGAATCATAGTATCCAAGTTCAAAATACCAAGTGCTGGCAATGGAAGCCCGATTACGGCTCGTAGGTCACCCTACGAGCCATAGCTATGACACATCGACCGACCAGAATTTTCTTTATTTTAAGGGCATTTTTTGTAAATAGTATAAAGAGTATATGTTAGAGTTTTAGAAGAGGAGACTATAGTTTTTAGTGATTTTTAGAGACAGAAGCTCATAGTTCTTAGAATAGTGTAAGGTTCTAGAGTAGAAATTTGGGATTTTCACTTTGAGACTCAAATTGGGAGATTGGAACCGTTTGGAATTTAATTTCATCATTCAAGTTTGTGAATCCAAATCCAAATGTGTTTTTACTGTTCTTCATTCTTCTTGGGTAATTTCTCAACTATGTATGTTTCATTCATTGTTCATTTCCTTGCCCAAGTCATGAGTGGCTAAACCTACAGCTTAGGGTTGTTGAAACCATGAGTATCTAGCTTGAAAAATCCGGATTATTTGTATTTCTTGAGTTGGGTATTTGCATGTATTGTCCATTTTCCTTCATTTTTCTTGTTGTTTAGTGGCCAAAATCAAACCCAATCTAGTATCATGATTCCGATGAAGGTAGTGATGAATAAAAAAAGAAAATAGGTGACAGAATTCGATTGATATGTTCTCATCTAATCAACCAAACCCAACCAAGGAGAGGTTGACTGGGACAACAGGTAACAGTTACTTTGGCACACTATGGTAGCCGGCCAAGCACCATAGTGAAATTTGATATTCACCTTTACCCAAGGGTTGAAAGAACCTAAGTTACCATCCTGCATGCAATTTCCTAATTTAGGTTGTGATATCCGAGGTGCTTGAGTTCGTGAATCATGGGGAACACAATTTTCCAAGTTCCTCTCCAATTTGATTGTCCTCTTTATTAGTATAGTTTTACTTTACTACATATCATTACAAACCCCTCTTTTTTAATTGAGAATGGAGTTATTTGATGCTTGAAATGAGTGTTGGTAAATATATGCGGCAAAACCTCGCATTCCCTTGGTATTTGACCCTAACCTGTGCTTACGTTTTATATTAGACAACGATCGTTTTATCCTCAAAGTGAGGTATTTTTTAAGCAAGATCAAAATTAATGGCGCTGTTGTTGGGGAATACAACGAGGTTTTGACTTGATTTCACTAATAGGTAATTCAAGTGTTGATTGCTTACTTCTCTTGTATTTTACTTTTGTTTTTGTTTATGTTAGTATTTCTTTTTGTACAGGTACATTGTGGTGTTACCTGTTATGCTTCAGCCAATACAAATATCCAACAAGTTGTCAAGCGAATGGCTGAAGAGAAGCTCATTATCACAAATGATCTACTCCAATCATTGTAAAGGCGTGTGTTGTTCTACGGTCAACCATCAGAAGACCCGCATGATCATATACAGAAATTTGCACAAGTGTGCAGGGATATTTTGGGAACACAACATCCAACTATGGATGCCATGGTACTTCAAGTCTTCCCAATGACCCTTAGAAGTGATGCTACTATCTGCTGGTCTGATGTCACGACCCGGACCTAGGGCCAAGATGTGACACGGCGTATAGGAACCCAAGAGTCCCCAAACAAGCCTCAAGATACCAAAACTCGCATCATTGGTTCGGAAGCATAGTCAACAATCAACACATAGTTTTAAGGGATGGGAAAGTAGGACTCACGCTATGGGGCGTCATGGGGAAAGGGTCAACATGAGTTCACATAACGCATAGCACAAAATACTAAGGGGTGGGTACGTAGGATTTACGCTATGGGGGCAATTCAGGTCTTAGGATCTTTCCATCAACATGAGAACAAGCCACACATCAGTACTTAAAGATAACCATATACATAACATAGACTTAACCGTAACACATAACGTATAACGTGAAGAGGTGTACAAGGTGTCCAACAATGCCTCTACATAGATGGGTCGGGGCCAAGACATACCCCAGGCTCATCCTCAATACATAAGAAGAAGTAAGTAACATAAGTAGATAGATGGTGGTATGTCCTCAAAATACAGGACTCACTACTATTAGTAAATTCGAAATCCAAGCTAAATGTCGAACGATGGATGGTAAAAGTCCTCGATTTATACATGGTAAAATCATGCAGGCAAGAGTATGCGTTAGTACATTTAAATGTACTAAATATGCAGGGTGCAACGCATGTAACTTACCCAAAATGTGCATATCAACGTTAAATGACAAAGCACATAATATCGAAAGAGTTGAATATCAAAGAATGTAATATAATGAGATGCTATGAAAGTCATGATGCATAAAATGCAAATGATGCACTCGTTTATAAATATATGGGGCATATGACCTCAACTGAAATAATTAATACCAAGAAGTCTATTAATTGGAATCTCGATGAAATCCCCTCATCGGTAAAAAGGTGATCCACTTGCCAAAGGCAGACTATGCTTCACCTTACGGGACAACTCCCTCTTCATATGAAGTAACCTTCTTTATGGAACAACTCCGTCTTCAGATATGATTTTTAAAAAATCACGATTCAAATCACTTCTTCTCCTTATGGGACAACTCCCTCAAGGAAAGGGAGAGGGC